>MKEJ01103332.1:0-10772 GCA_001753735.1 Embelia ribes | reverse complement strand
GGTGGGGGTGGTGGAGCTGGTGGAGGGAGGGAAGAAACTGCAACTTTAGTGCATACTGAAGAGAGGGATGCATTTGTGATGGGCACCGGTGATTGAGGAAGTGAAGAAATTGGTGATATCATCGTAGCAATCACAGATGGGGTAGGGGCGGGAGGAGGTATTCCTTGAGGAGCTTCTCCCAAAGGCAATGAAGGTTCGAGATGAAGCAGAGGCTTTCCATTTTGTGTAGGTGGAATTGGAGGCGGTGGAGGCGGTGGAGGGGGAGTACTTTTGGCTTGCACCTGCGGTGTGGATGCATGCAGCCGAGAAAATTTGGATAATGAATATGATGAGAAGCTAGGAGGTGGAGGAGGAGGAGGTGGTGGTGGTGGTGAAAAAAATTGCGGTGGGACTGCCTCTAGAATTGTTGCAGGATCTTCGTGAACATGGACATCTTTGACAGACGGAATGGGAGAGGAAACAGCTCCCAGAGACTGAAGATGTGATGGTGTGGTTGAAGGAGGGCTACCAGTTGGAGGTACATCCACGGTTAGCGTAGGGGCCGTGGGTTGAGCTGACTTATTCTCTACTCTTCTTTTCAAACTCACTGCACGACTTGCACGTTCAGGGGCATTTTTAGCAGCGGCCACAGTCCCAGAGGCCTTCAATTTCCCACCTGCGTGAGATTCCTTTACAACAACTGGTGAAGGAGGAGGAATTTTTAAACTTCCTGGTGGGTAGTATACATGCATTGAATTGGTATACGAGCCTTTATTACTCGGAATCCACCGAGAAACAGAATTTTCCTTTGCCAGTCTCGCACGAGTGCCCTGAGATTCTTGTTTACTTACTTGTTTTGTAGTAACCGAATCTGTAACTGGTTTCGCATTTGAGTTTGGTTGTTTCTTAGACGAAGATGGAAGTATTTTATCAGATTTCTGTCTATTAAGGAGAGCATTCGGATTCAGTAGCGGGCCCTGTTTGTCTCCCATGTCTAGTTTATTATTTATTTCTTCTGACTTACCGCTCACTTCTGAAGCCGCCACCTGTGTTTCTAAACTACTGGAAACATCTAAATTAGTGTCTGTGGAACTCGACTCATCCCTATCTTCGAAAGAGATGGTGTCCTCTGAGTTAGAATCTCTATCAGACTTTGTATCCCTTGTGTATTTTCCATCATCAGATGTAGAGTCTTCAAATGCATTTGGCGGTCCAGAAGCCTCCTTTCCCAACACTTTACTGTTTCCATCATCATGTGTACCAGAATGCAAGTCCTGCTTTCCATCCTGCCCATCTACCACGCTACTGAATATCTCCTCAACCTCAAAAAATTCATCAGGTGAAGCACTCTCTGTTTCATTCCCATCTTCACTCACTAAATCTGAGGTGACGTAAGATGGTAGAGTAACAACATCCGAAAAGAGTACCTGGTATGAATATGAGAATGCATTTAAACCATATACCTTCATATAAAAGAAACGCAACCAAAGTGATAGATCGTACCTCTGCCTTGAACTCCCTTAGGAACTGGTCCTTTGCATCCCACAAGACATCAATTTCATCACGGTTCATAATCAAAACATTAGACCGGACAAACGCAGTGTGAAACATAGCTCTGAATATTATTTCTTCCCTTACTAGGTCATCATCCAAATGGACGCACTCAAGTACAATGTCTCCTTGAACACGACAATGTATATCCATCTTCACTAATAGACATTCTTCCTATGGTTAAGAGTCAAGAAGCACAATAAGTCCTCGGGACATGGTTATACAAACTATACTTAGCTGTTAAGTGAGCAGGGTACTTGATGGGAATTTTACTGTAAGTTCTCATTCATATCTGTATTAAATTGTGAACCTCAAGTTTTGACATAATAATTTTGGAATGATGTACAACCATGATTTGAAAAATCATGATGCCGTATTGGTATCACCACAGCAGTTAGACGGTGTGTATGAATCACTTCCCAATAATTCAATCCCATTGATTATAAATAACAAATACAATTATAGAGTAAGTGTAAAGTATGACAGTACCTTGCGGGAAAGCCGAGCATGCTTCTTTGTGTTGAAAGTTGAGAACAAAAGCTTGGAGCTTCTAGCTGCTGTAGTAATAGAAGGGTCCTGGCCATAGACACGAACAACAGGCCGGCAACCTTTTCCTCCATCAATCGAGGGAAGAACTCTCAGTATAATACAGTCCAAAGCTAAAGGGGTATCTGGGGGTGGCCAATCTGAACCTATACTTCGCCTGGATATGTACTGGAGATATCTCAACTGGGAAGGTTGTGGATTTAAAGATGACAAAATGAGAAGAAGTTCTCTAGGAGCTTGCTTGTATACCATTTCAAGAGTCTTCTGTTCACCACTGTATTGTTTTCGGTATAAGAGAAGACCAGAAAGCATAAAAGCCAGCACAGGCCACCCTCCCCTTTCACAGTGCAATAAGAGTATGTTTTGCTGGCCCTCCACCGATAACCAGCTCTCACTAGACCGAAGGAAGTGCTGAATCATCTCTAATGGTAACAGAGGACACCCCTCGTATTGCCGAGGGTATTCCATTACAGTCATATCATACTGAGATAATATATCCGAAACTCGGCTCCTCCTTTCCCCTTCTCTGAAGTTGAAAACCATGAAAGAAGCATCAGGATAGTGATCCTGGAGCTGAGCTACAATAGTACTCAAGTACACCTTGTATTCATCTTCTTCCAGCACATCAGTGGAGAAGCAACAATCAAAAACTGCAAACGGGGAGAAAAAGGAACTATATGACCAAATTCATACTCATGGAAATTATCAAGTCAAACTGTCAGCAAGTATATCACTATCACAGTGAACCAAAGTCAGTTCATATTTTTTCCACTATCGGTTTAGAAATTTAACTTCAAAAGCTTTGGGTAAATTTCCAACAGCTATGTAAGACATACACATACATAAAAATTGAAGACAAATTTGAAATTCATAATGAGATACAAGTAATGCCACACAATTAGTGGCCAGTATGAGGGCCATCAGAAGCATTTATTTTGCAGGACAATCCTACAGTGGACTCCTAGTCCGCTACAATCCCTAGTCATATGCTCTATTGCTGTGGATCATGTTTAGAACTAATAGTCCCTCCGGAACATTTCAGCCCCTATTATTGGACTAAACTAGCCCGAAGGAAGGGGTGGGACTAGCAGTCAAGAGTTCAGTCTCCACCATTTTTGACAAGTATGTCCACGTAATTACTTTATAATTATAAAATGTAGTATCCATAAAAGACAGTACTGTCCAGAACCTGACACTTTTAGCTTACAGAAACAAGCGCTTGTCCACGTACACGAACACATTCCATGCAGTAAAACCCCAACACATAACTCCCGAAAACTTAAAGGAGATGGCAATTTTAAAAGAAAAAAAGACAAATTGACATTGAAGAGAGGTGTATTTGCAGATTTAGTAACCTATTAACATCCAAGATTACACAACGACCATTGCAGAATTCTCAATAGAAAAAATGAAAAAAATCTAATAGCTGAAATTATCAGCAGCTAAATACCAAACAAGCAAACAAATAGTAAACATTGTGGCTAATACTTTAACCCAAAGAATCCCATAATGTGAGTGACAATCGCAGAAACGAACCATAGACTCTCTTCTGAAATAAAACAGACAAATCGACATTGAAGAGAAGTGCAATTGGAGATTTAAGGGTTTCTTTGGTTTTAAGCCAAAAAACAAGTTTTTTTTTAGACCAAGAAAAAAATTGTTGCATTCAACATTTCAACTTAAAAATTCTAGCTTTTCTAAGGCCAAAACAGCATAAATGCTCAACTAAAATGCACCAGTTTTCAAGCAAAATAAAAAAAAGGGTTGAGCTTATAAGCTGCAAACAAACAAACCCTTAAGCTATTAACATCCCAAATTACACAATGGCCATTGCAACATTCAGTACAAAAAAATAAATAAATAAAATGAGAAAAAATTCTGATGACATTATGAGCAGCCAAGTATCTAACAACAAACAAATCAACATTGTAGCTAACAACAATGTAAAACTAAAAATACCACCCTCATAATTGGACAATAAATAAGTAGAAATCGCACCGTAGACGCGCTCGGAGATTTCTAGGAGGCGATCCGGGGGCTTGCGGTAGAAGAGCCGTCTGAACAGCGCCATCTAGTGGCGCTGTTTCTCCCCCCTACCGGATCCAAACCCTAATTTAAGTCCCCCGCAATTTCCCCAATTACCATTAATCAAATCTCCCACAGATCTCGCATTTAGCCCTAATTTATAACCCAATTCGATCCAATTAACAACAATGCGAGCCAAGTAGGGAATAATAATACAGAGATATCAAGAAGGTTTTAGCGAATCTTATTGTGCAGGTTGAGTGGTTTGAGCTGAACCGAATGTGGAGATCAGTGTGTGACGTGGCAACGGAGACGGGAGGAAGGCGAGAGAGAGAGAGAGAGAGAGAGAGGGAGGGAGAGAGAGACCGGCAAACTAAACAGAGGCTTTTAGCAGGTGAATTACACAAGTGGTTCTCATAGTTTTAAAACAATTTCTATTTGCCCCTAATATACCTTACATTTTGAAAATGTGTCAGGTAAGTACATGGAGTAGTCCCATATCCAGGTCTAGACGAGAAAGGAAACCCAAATTCAATGATAATTTTTATTATTATTAGTTATTTATTTAATAGCACCTTATGCTAGGATTTTCTGTCGGTGCTTATAAATAATATCTTATGTCATAGTTTTTGGCAAACTTGATATGGTATTGAAACCCTAATAATCCTTTCAGTTTGTTATTTTTATTATTAATCGTAGCCGAGTTACATCAATTTGGTATCGGAGCTCAAACTTGATCCGATTACTTAGTGTTATTTTTTCATTGAAACAAAAATTAATTAAAGAAGAAGAGGCAATAACAACACACAAAAAAAAAAAAAAAAAAACCCAGATCGTTCGCTACCTTCGCCATCACTATCATCGACGATCACCGACGACATCGCCTCCAACCCACAGTCAGTCAGCCACCACATCACCTCTTCGTGCCGCCTAGGGCAGTAGCGTGGTAATCAGCGGCGACCTCGATCACCACGCCGCCTGCAGCAGCCACGACACCAACGCACGTCGACGGGTAAATAATTACTATCACCTCAACACCCACACCTGCTGCCAATGACGACTTGACCTCTACTGTCGCTGCCACAAGATAACAACACTAGCCACATTATCAGCCATCGTCATCACCATCATCGATCACTCCTCCAGCATAATGAATATTGCAGTGGTAGCAGAAGCACGAAAGCATAAAAAATTCAAATATTAATAGCCCAAAGAGTTGGAAGAATAAGAGAATATACGGGAATAAGTACTTATCCCTCTATGAAAATTTATGCTAACATAAAATAGGATAACAATAAGAAACCGTCATTAAAAGACTAAGGACTACTTTCAGAATGATTTTATATTACTTGCTTTTGTTTTCTTTTTTCTTGGAATTTTTGTAGTGTGAATTTTTAATAAATTCTAAAATACATGTTTCTACTTCTACTTTTAAACAGTGATTTTTTAAGCAATTTTGGGGATATTTTGAAAGCTACTTTTATTTTTTCTATTATTAATTACCAAAATAACTTCAATTATATTTTTATACTCTTATACATATATATATTTTTGTCCTTTTGTAATAAAAAATTCTAAAATTTATTGAATCTATTTTAAATAAATATATTCGCTTTTCAATGCAAGTTTCAAAAAATTTTAGTCCACGCTTAGAATAAATTTGTTTTTCAGGTCAATTATATAAAGCAATTTTGTGAAGTGGATTTTGAAAAACTAAGCCTAATTCACCATTAAGACCAATGTACATACATATATTGCAAGATCTAGTATATTAATAGTATTTAAAGTTTTAAATAAATGATAAACATACAAGGTATAACTACATCATTTTAATACCCTTTTGTCCATAACTTTTAATATATACCTCATCGCTATAATAAATTCTTCACTTGATATTTTTTTCTTTATTTATGATAACTTTCTTCCTACAACCGGATAAATCATCAATCATATCGTATATTAAAACTCAGCAAAATTTTGATTTTGTAATTTAAAATAGGTAGAGCAAATGGAATTTGGACTGTAACTATTAGGACTACATAAGAGGAGAATGGTAGCAAAGGTTACCGGTTGCTGCCGGTGGTAAGTAACTTTAAAACAGCGTCAGTGATTGGCTGGGGGATTGACACGTGTAAGTAGGCCGGATTCTCGCCTCGAAGTTAGGGATCTTCGGGTAGGGTCACGGGCAGACGTGTCCATCTTATCTGCAATGTTATTGGCGGTGAAATTAGAAAATTAATTTTTTTAAATACGGGTGGGTTTGGCCTGAAACGCAGGCTTGTAGGGAGAGGAGTGCAAAAATTCGATTAGCGGACTGAATTATCTAAAATTCGTATTTGATTCCGGTTTAATTTTTATTTATTTTTTAATAATTCGGGTAATTAGGAAATTTTGGTAATTCAGGTTAAGGTACGAATAATTCGGATAATTAACCGAATGATGAAACGATATCATTTTATAATATATATATATATATATATTATATAAGAAAATGATGTCATTTTATGTATATAATTCGAATTCGGTTCGGGTGATTCGGGTTCGGGTTTTAACCTAAATCTGGTTTGGTTCAGGTTCAAGTTTATTATTTATAATTCGAGTTCCGGTAATTCAATATTAATTTTGAATAATTCGGTGTCGGAAATTTCAATTTTTTTTTCCTGATTATTTGGATTTAGACAATTTGGGTCAGATATTTTTCGAATTATTCAAATACTCTCTCCTACTCCCAGGTACTGACACGTGTTAATGGGATGAGACCCTCTTATACTAAAATAAATAAATAAATAATGATCAAACAATGCTTTATAGACATAAAAATATAATTTGATAATAAAAAAATTTCAAAAATAGCTTTATAATTATTTATATTCAATTTTATTTTGGTGGTTAGGAACTGTGACTCACCGTGACATTTTTTTAATATTGTTAGAAACACTTTTTTCATGTTAATCGTGCTTTTAAGAGTTTTTATTAAAAAAAAAATGGAACCCAAGTTTTGATATTTGATTAAAAAAAAATTACTCACTTCATTTTTTGTAGTTGTGGCCTTAAATTAAAACACAAGAATTAAAAAAATTATTAATTTATTTTAATTATAAAAAAATTGTAATATTTTATTTTACTGTCTTTCATTAAAAAATTAAAACTCCTCCCTCGCTCTAAAAATAAAATTTAAAAAATAATATTTTATTAATTTTCTAAATGTACACCAATCTAAAATAATAACTAAAGCAGATACATAAAGATAATGGGGGGAATATTGTTTTTCAACATCATTTTCTGGTTTTTATGAATTGCTTTCAAGAGTATATTTTCAACGCTGCCTTTAGTTTCATATTAATTATGAGATTAGACTTAAATATTATAATTATATTTGTCATTACGTGTCTTTTTTTATTTTTATTTTTTTTCAATTTTAAAAAATTACTTTTACCAAATATCATACTTCTTATCAAAATGACTTTTAAAATATATTTTTCAAATAATAAAATGACTATTGATTTTAGTCAAACTTAAAAAATACTAGCAAACATTTACATGCTTTGCATGTAAATTTATAAAGGTTCTATTTAATAAAGATATTAAAAAAGAGTAAAAATTAAAAAATTATTTTGAATATTTTTTATTAAAAATAAAAAAAATTGTAATTATCATGGAATGAGATACAAAATCAACATAAATATATGACTGTAAATAAATTGTCATATACATCTTTACTATCATATTATACTTTTCACTAATTATTCAAAAAATAAAAATAAAAATTTACTTAAATTATATTGCTTATATATAAGATATTATTACTTTCTTATTTTCTTTTATATAAGAAAACACTTTATATTATACATATATAGTAAGGCTAATTTTATTGTAAACAAGATTTTAATATTTAATTAGAAATATACATAAATTAAATATAATATGATTTTACATAAATTATATTAAGATTGTTGAACCAAAAAGGTGAACCAAGAGGGGGGTGAATTGATTTTTTATAAAAAATTACCGAGTTAAAACTTATTTACCCCCTTTTTAAAAATGCGTAGCAAAATATATGATGAATGAGTAAGTGATAATAAAATTGAAAATAAACTGAAAATAAAGTGCAAAAAAGAAAATATGACACCGCGATTTATAGTGGTTTGACAATAGTCTTTTCCGACATTCAATTAGTAGACTCTTACGTCCATTCTTTAAGGTTGTTCGCCTTGGGTTCTCTTTAGAATTCAATATAATATTTTACACCCTAAAGATCCAAGTAGTTTGACGGGTATTACTTGCTACCTTAACCCTTACAATACCGCGATTTATAGTAGTTCGGTAATAGTCTTTTCCGACAATCAATCGGCAGATTCCTACGTCCACTCTTCAAGGTTGTGCGCCTTGAGTTCCCTTTAGAATGCAATATAACTTCTTACACCCTAAAGATCCAAGTAGTTTGATGGATACTACTTACTACCTTAACCCTTAAGCTACTCAAGTTCCTAGTTCGAGCCCACACTCACAATCCGAGCACAATCCCTCTCAAACTACTAAAAATTCATTTTAAAAAAAAATTATGAAGTTTATAACTTACTTCCTAAGATTACAACAAAGTTTAATATGAAAATTTCACTCAAAAATGACTCTTACAAATATATCAAAGTTTAAAATAAGATTGGAAAGGGAGCTTGAGCTTTTGGCTTTTTTAGAGCTTCCACACTAGAATGATTGATTGTTTTTCACTTCTTAGTCTTGAAATGTGTAATGTAATGATAAATAACAGTGTTGGAGCAGACATAACCGGTGCAAGTTGATGTAAGTTGTCCGACAAGTTGATGAAAAACTTGAAGGCTGAAAATCTGCATTTACTGGGTTGTCTGACGACCCTGAGTAGAGTGTCCGACGCTTGTCCGTTGACAGACCACCCGTTAGGTACTCGTCGGACACATGGTAAATACATTAGAAATTTTCAACTTTTTAGGTTGAAGGATCACTCTGGACATAGTCGTCCGGCGGTTTTTCCAGTGCCTTTGGATCGTCAAACAGTTCAGAATCTGTCCACTTGCTGTCTCGAGTTGCAATTGTAGATTGTATTCATACTGGATCTTGAATTTATTACTTGCTTCGAGACGCTAACATTTATTCTTTTCACCCCTGATCAAATATTTCAAAATGTTGTATATACTCAACAAATATTATTAATAAAACAATAACACAAGAATTGTATAATTTTGACAATTTTTTTAATCACAAAAAATATTTTGATTTAATTTTAAAATCTTGGGGCAACAGAGATCCAATAATAGATTGAAATTGTGTGATGTGTGTCCTTTTAATTGAGTTAGACTATGACAATATTTCTATTTGTATTTGAAAATGCGATAACAACTAATTTAAATAAATTAATCACCAAAAGATAGAATGAGATTGCTCTAATAGTTTGGTCATAAATATATAAAAAATAATCAATTGAGATTGTGATAAGTAATCTTACAGTTAAGATTAGTTTTATAAGTTTTGTGTTTGTGATTTATGTTCAATCATTTGTGCAACTAAATAAATCTATTGAGACTCTCCCAATTACATATGTGTGTGTTTTACACAAAACTGAGAGGTATATTATATAATAGTTAACGTGCCTCAAATATATTAAAAATAATATATCTTGCGTGAGAGTATTAAATAAGTATTGAATATACTTTGTATTATTTTAATCTATTTAAATCTATCTTTTATTAATTTAATAATCACTATTTTAAATATCTAAAAATATAGTATTGTTATCTTTTAAAAATTTACTTTGTATTATTGTAATCTAATTAAATATATATTTTGTGAATTTTGTAATTATCAACTCAAATCTTAAAAGATATAGTATTATCGATTAATAAAAAAACATGGAAGTAAATATTCTCTGTATGACTACAATCCATTTAAATCAATATTTTGTTAATTAAATAATCATCAACTTAAATATCTAAATATATAATATTTTCTTTTAATAAAAAAATATAGAAGTTAAAACTAATTAAATTATAATTTTAGGCATGATGAGTTTTGCTATAAAGTTATAAGGTAAAATATATTATTGGAACGAAAATTGTATGATTCGTAATTTTGAAAAAGTTTTTAGATTAGCATTACCCAACTAAGACTCGATTTTTTATTTTTTATTTGTAATGAGTACTTTCTGGAAAGAAAATAAATTAATTTAGCTAGAAAATGCTAAACAAAAAGCAAAAATAAATAGAAAATGAAATGGTAGCATGTGTGCTAACTGCTAAAGCTATAGTGCAGATTAGAAAATAAAACGATCAACGTAGAGATAATCGATTTTAGAAATCAAACCGTTTGGTTTTAATGAAAAAAATAACAATAATAATAACCGTAATAGTGAATTACACTTTGCCTCTTACGTTTGTGACAATTTCAGAATATTCATATGTTTTCTTAAATCAAATTATCCCCAAATGATTTTGACGTATGATGACTATGAAGAATAAAAGAAAATACTATAGCTCGGCTACACAAAATAATAAAATAAAAGAAAGTAAGATAAATTAACAAATTCTCAAATTTTATTGATCAATCAGTCTGCAGGAAATAATTAAAGAGATTCTATATATAGGCCTCAAGAGAATTACCTAATATTAAACTAAATCTTTCTAGAAAAGGAAAAAAATTAA
>MKEJ01103329.1:0-13859 GCA_001753735.1 Embelia ribes | reverse complement strand
TCTGAGTTTTAATTTTCATCAATAATCTATTGTACCGTATTTCTACAGTACTGATACAATAATGCTACAGTGTTGGTGAAATTTTGGGGCCTTATATAAACCGACTATTACAATACGTCATGCCCTAGTATAAACGCATTCCAAAGGCCTAAACTGGTGTCTCCGAATAACAGCCAATCGTGCCAAATATGAGTACCCTCCAAAACCTAAATCGACTACCACCATAATAAACCTTGGATAATAACTTTTAAGGCCTATAGCATACCATCTCCATTCGAAACCTAAACAATTATCCCAATATTATGGCTACCCCTGAAAGTTTATTCTTCTAATAGTCTCAACTTCTATTAGCATGTATAACATGTCTATTCAAGGTTCACATATAATCCATTGTATTACTGTTAACCAACGCATTGATTGAAAATTTAAAACATTCCAGACCTAAGCCGTTCGAACGGCCTAGTGGCTAACGTTCGAACAGTTGTACCATTTGAATCGTATCCAACTACCATTCGAACAGTAGCTACGAATACAAAACAACCACGATAGGTGAACAATAGTTTCGAAACCTCGAAATTTTCTACAAGCTATATACTCAGAAAATGAAATGTAAATAAATTATTTCAATAGCATATACGTACCCCGTTAGAATCAAATATTTCCTCCCAAAAACCTCAGTTACGAACACTAGTACCACCACCCAAAAATTTCGTAACACACAGGATTCCTACACGAAAATTCATCAATACACCGTTATTGGTGATAATCTCAACACCAGTTAATTATAACGAATTTCTTAAGAGCTAGGGCTAGAGTACATATGAACCACGGGAAGAATTGAGTGTTGAAACTTACCTCAAAATCATAACAAGGAGAGGATTCAGAATCTGCATTTAGATTATCGAGCGAAGTGTTTCTTCTCTCGGATCGAATGAGTTTTCCTCAAGACTCTATTCTCCTCGCTCTGTTGTTGAAAATATTGAACGTAAATAATAAAAGAGAGAAACTGAAATTGGGAGAGTAAATTATCTTTCAATTCCACCTCTATTTTATTACGTTCTTAGTTAGTTCTTAATTTTACAGGGCATTACATGACCAGCCAAAAACCCTGGGGTGGTCCAAAGAATTGTTTTCACCTTCTGGATTTTCGAACGCGGAGACCTTCGCCTTCGCTAAGTTGCACTAACACGCGATTCTAATGAAAAGGCTATTTTCCCTACATTTGTTTTTCTCTACACTTTTACACATAACGTGGGAATAATAAGTAGCACCCAAGTTAGGCCAATGGTCTAAAAGGCGTGTGTATTGATGTCAACATTTTCAATAGCATTGCCAAAAAAGCAAACCACTAAATTGATAACATCATTTCACCAGAAGCCAAACACGCCTGTTTTAGAAATAAAATTTAACCAACCCGTAGATATTTATAAACCAGCCAATAGATATTATTCGTCCCATAGATATTTTTCCTAAAATCTAAAACCCGTAGGTATTTTTAAACCAACCAATAGATATTTTTAAACCAGCTAATAGATACTATTGTCCCATAGATATTTTCCCTAAAATCTTGGACACGTTATATAAACCACAATATACTCTTCTAAAACACCAAAAATTACGCAACTCTATTATTTGTTCTTAGAAATGGAACTCTTGGTAGAAAAACTTTTCCATTCCATAAAATTTCCATCCAAACTTGAAAACCATCACCACCACCAGTACGAAGCCTTTGACGAGGCTTCTTTACAAGCTTTTTGTTCGTCCATCTCTATTTCTAAATTCAAACTAGGGTCGGATATCATTTCATTACCATGGATTCAAGATTGTTTCTGCTATTTGTTCGACTCGAACAAGGCATTTGCAAGGCTAGTAGGTGAGTTAGACTATCCGCTAAGCAAGTGGGAACTTCCGTTGATAGAAGAGTATCTCAACTATAGCTTGAGATTATTAGACTTCCTAAATTTGGCTAAATCTTCTATTAACCATCTGGGCCAATCTCGGCTCTCCATGGCTCATGCTCTAAGCCTTGTCGATAGCTCTGCTTCATCTGCTATCAAGCGTATCAGAGTAGTGGACTTCAAGAATTCCGAAATAGACTTAAAAATTGAAGATTGCGTGAAAGAAATGGATTTTTGGGGGAAAGAAGCGGTTATCCACCAAGCCTTGACAGAGATGAAGAAGAATAGTGCATTAGTATTTGGAATTGTATTATCGAGCTTATCCAGTGATATCAAGACCTATTTAGAATTGCAAAATTTGGAAGCAAGTTCAAAGGATTTTGAGGGTTTTAGAGAGAAAAAAGCAGTATTGAAGGAGTTTAAAGGAGTTAATGAAGCTAAAGCTTGCCTTGCAGTGGCTTTCGAGATGGGGGAAATTAGTGAAAGTGGCGATAAAGATGTGAAGAAATTGGAAATCAAATTGGAGGAGATACAGAAACAGCTTGATGATATTGGGAACAAAGCTGATGATTTATTTTCGGAAATTTTAGCGCTGAGAAAAGAAGTGCTTGATGTCCTTAGACATCAAAATTAGTAGAAATGGTTTATTTTTTATTGGCAAATAGTTTGATCTCATTGTATATTTTAAGTGAATAATCCAAGTGTCTACATTTATATATTATACAAAACACGATTTGTGAGGAACGGATTGCATTATTGTATTCATTTTTCAGGGAATTTTTTTTTGTGACGAGTTAGTTTGGGTTTACTATTTTTTCTTATGATAAGCTAGTATTAGTTTTGGGGCTGTAATTGCACTCTTGTCCCACTTTTTCAACTGAGGATTTTGAGTTCGATACTTGCAAAGAGAAACCCCGTAATATACTGGGAGCAACACAAACAACTGGGAGAAACACAAACAACAAAAGAATGTACAAATTATCGATGTTAATTATGTCCATCCGAGTTTGGTGGCCAAATGGAGAAAAAAAAAAGAAGAAATATTGAGAAGAGATGGTAGATTATTTTTGGCTTGCGATTCACCTCAGTTTCCCCACGTCTTACAAAGCAAAATTATGTTGAGACTGTTTATTTTAACCTCCAAATATAGGACTACTCTTATGCGGATGGCTGATAGAAAGGAGTCTAAGAATAATTTCCCCCGGTATATTGCCCATGGTTTCACAGAAGAAACTTGAGCAAATATATATATTATAACATATGTTCCATGCTATTGTAGTTTAATTCGAAAATTATTAGTGCAAGGATTAATAGTCCGATGACTGTAGCTGTCTATTTTGTACTAATAACAGTTTGTTTTTCTGTGGAATTTCAATTGTCAACAGTGCTATTTGTGGGTATGCAACCGTTTATACATATATCTCGCTGACACCATTTGGAAAGTGTTTCTTTATTAGACGACGATATATACACATTTGTAAACTACTATTGACCATTGAGATTGAGCAGGTACATTAAACAACCATATCAACTATTCATTGTTTGGAGTTCATTTAATCCGCCCCTGAAGAAGGCATTCCGAATGGGTTGGATCGAAGTGGAAAATTTGCAACCTATACTTGACCCTTACCCTTTAGAAATTTGGGTTTGGACGGGGTGTAGATTGGGTTTACCCCGCTTGTCAATCAACTGTCTAGTTAAATCATCAAATAACAATGTAAAGTGTGATGATTAAAAGTTTATATAATCAGACTGTTCAATTACTCGAAATTCACATTACACATTGAGAAATCCCCAATACACTTTTAAATTGGTCTATAATACTTCGGATCGATCCCGTATCATCCTAAGAATGTTGTTACAAGTCAGAATGATTATATTTCTAATTTTGATGCATACATGATTGGGAATGAGATTTGGGTAAGCAATTCCGTCTCTCAGAACCAGAACCAACTCATACCCATTTGCTTAGCTAGGGTCTAGGTCTGCTGTTGTTTGGATACAGTTTAGACATATCGGCTCCAGAGGTGCAATGTTTTGCACTCCTATTAGAATACACCTCGGCTGCTTATTAGATAAATACGATTTAAATTTTACTTAAATTTTGTTTAATCTTAATAACTTAAAAATCAGCTATCGAGATATAATAATCTCTCTCTGTAAAGCACAACTGCTGCTATGCATAATCCTTTCCGCTCCTAATCTCTGGAGCGGAAAAATAGTATTTCACTGGTCTATGCAACATAATTTCATTTACAAGTTGGGTAAATGACACTCCATACTCCAGCTTGACGGGGCGTATTAGAAGATCTCACCATTATTAGAAGATTTCAAGCACAGTTAATGGGATTATTTAGAGAATATCATCTTATTATTAGGAGATTATTATGTCAGGATTAAGGATTCAATACTAATTGATTACCTTATTCTGTGATCTCAATTTGTGTATAAATAAGTGATGTAATCTTCTTTGTTAAGCAAGTAGATACAAACATTTTTCCTACACTTGTACCATCTTAAAAGTACTCTTGGTGGAAAAACTTTCCATTCCGTAAAATTTCTATCCAAACTGGGAAATCACCACAACCGTCACCACCATCCGTACGAAGCCTGTGATGAGGCTTCGTTACAAGTTTTTTGTTCATATATATCTGATTCTAAATTCCGACTGGGAAAGGATATGGTTTCCTTATCATGGGTTCGGAATTGTTTCAACTACTTGTTAGACTGAAACAAGGCATTTGCAAGGCTAGTTGGTGGGTTCGGAATTGTTTCAACTACTTGTTAGACTGAAACAAGGCATTTGCAAGGCTAGTTGGTGAGTTAGACTATCCGCTGAGCAAGTGGGAGCTTCCATTGATAGAAGAATATCTCAACTATAGCTTGAGACTATTAGACCTTCTAAATTTGGCTCAATCTTGTATTAACCATCTGGGCCAATCTCGGCCCTCAATGGCTCATGCTCATACATAGCCTTGTTGAGAGTTCTGTTTCATCTGCTATCAACTGACCCAGATTAGTCGAGTTCAAGAATTCCGAAATAGACTTGAAAATTGAAGATAGATTTTTTGGGGAAAGAAGCAGTTATCCATGAGGCCTTGACTAAGATAAATAAGAATAGTGATTTGGTATTTATAACTATATTATCGAGCTTATCCAGTGATATCAAGCCATACTAAGATGCAAAAATTGGAAGAAAATACAAAGGATTTTGAGGATTTTAACAAGAAAAACGCGGTCTTGAGGAAGTGTCAAGAAGTTCATTGAGCTAAAGCTCGCCTTTTAGCGGCTTTCGTGATGGGGGAAATTAGTGAATGTGGCGATGAAAATATAACGAAACTGAAAATCAAATTGGAGGAGATACAGAAACGGCTTGATGATATTGGGAACAAAGCCGATGATTTGTTTGCTGAAATTTTAGTAGAAATGGTTCTGATTTTACTGATAAACAGTTAGTTCTTATTGTATATCATGGAAAAATATATATATAACAACTTTGTTTGGATCTAGATCACAAAATAGCAGAACCAAACTATTATATATTGTTGCGTATTGTGTCTCTTTTCCTTACTTCATTTTCAATATTTCAATTTATCACATTCATCACATATTCATTCTTACATTTATTTAAACTTGAGGGGAGATAATTTAAAAAAAATACTAATTCACATCCTTCTTGGTATGCCATTTTAGGTCAACAATTTTAAGAAATTATATGGTAAAGTTCTAAATGGAAAAATCTATTATTCATAATTATTTTATTAAAAAAACAATTTTTTTCCACAAAAACTATAATATGCTGGTTAAAGTTCAATAAAATATATTTTTTATGTTAATATATAATACATAATCATGCTTGTTTATTTTGACAAATTATATTAAAAAAATTATTGTGGAAATTTTGTAAAATATGAACTACTAATGACTTTCTAAGAGTATTCACACGAGCCTTTATAAAGGGGACTTCTCCCCCCTTTAACTTCTGAAACTAGAAATTAAGGAGACAAATCTTCTATATTAATTTTTCTATTTTAATAAAAGTTTCTAAAAATGCTATTACTATTCACAATTTTTTCACTAAAAATTTAATTTTTTTCTCATCCAAACGAAACAAATACATCAATGTATTGAAAAAAAAAAAATTTCAGAATTTTTTATTTTTATATATTAATATATTCAATATATAGAAATAACCATTTAGAAAATATGATGTGACTTATTTCTTTTTAATAAGAAATTGATTTTTAGAAAATGTGTGAGCTCCAATTCTGTTATCGTAAACTTTGCCTCCCTAAGTAACTTTTATAATTCTTTATTTTGAGGAATAGAATGGCAAAGTTTAAAATGAAACACCAGCCACATAGCCTCAATTGCCTCAGCAAATGTAAAGGAATCCTGTGAAGCACGAGGAATATAATTTACCAATTTTATCAGCTACAATCTGAATTATCCAATCCACCTGGGTCCAACATCTTCGGGCTGAATTGGAGAATGTGGAGTAGATAAATCATTTTCATTTTCCACAAACAAACAAACACCCATGCATATTCAGAATATAAACATCAAATTTGAATAAAAAGAAAGATGAGGAAACAAACTTTTATTCATTTACAAAAATCTGCGAGAAGCAATTACCATTACAAAAAAGACGAAAGCTATCCGGAGAAGATCTATGTTCTAACCTCCCTCGTTCAAAAAAGAAACTAAAAAACCCCCAACCCTCTGCAACAAAAAAAAAATGCAATTCACAATTTAGTTTCTAATAATTTTTAACTCAATTTTTAAAACAAAACCAATTCATATCCTTCTTGATTTACCATAATGGGTCAACAATTTTAAGAAATGCTATAGTAAATTTCTAGATAAAAAAATCTATTATTCACAATTATTTTATTAAAAAAAAATAAAAAATTTCACAAAAATTATAACGTGTTGGGTAAAATTCAATAAAATATATTTTATTATGTTACAATATAATACTTAATTATTCTTTAATTTTTTTTATAAGTTATATTAAAAAAATTATTGTGGAAAATTTGTAAACTGTGGACTATCGACTTTCTAAGAGCATTACACCAACCTTCTAGGAGTGGGATTTCTCCTCCTTTAACTTCTGAAATGAGAAAATGAGAATTAATGAGAACAATCTTATATATCAGTTTTTTTATTTTTTGAAAGTTTTCTAAAAATATTATTACTATTCACAATTTTTTTTTTATATTAAAAAGTAATTTTTTTTTTTTTTACCAAAATAAAACCAATACATCAATATATGGAAATAATAATTTAGGAAATTTGATGTGACCAATTTTTTTTTATTTTAATTAGAAATTGGTTTGAAGAAGATGTGTTTTAGAAACAAAGTAGAAATTAAGTTGTTGTGGGAATGCTGACAGCCTCACTCACGGTAGTTGATGATGAGGGCGAAAAAGGAAAGTAGTCAAAGTCAAAGTCAAAGGAGGAGCAGAAGCTATTCATCTCCGGGCAGAGGCGGTCGACCCCTGGCCTCCTCACCGTCCGATCAACCCGACCCATCTCGTCTCTCACCACCCAGAGCAGCTTCAACCGGTCTACTAAACCAAGACCTCGTACTCGAAGACAACCTCTCCTCCCTATTGGAATCCCTACAGGTCTCACCCGACCCGAACCCGAACCCGAGAAGCTTCCCGTACAGCGTGAAGCAGCAGTGCTGGGAGAAAGCGGAGAAGGTCAAGGGTCGGGATCCCGACAGGTGGCGCCGTGATCCGCTGGGAAATACCGTATTCCGGAAGCTCGTCGGTTGCCCCGGTTGCCTCTGCCACGATTACGACCACATTCTCCCCTACTCCAAGGTAGTAAATTAAATAAAATAAAACAAAATTATTATTACTTCACTTTTGTACCCATAATCTGTCCTACAACCCTAAATTGTAATCCATATACTTCAAACTTTAAAATTGTATAAATTGTAATCCATTTGGGGCACTTGGGAGTTGTGGGTGGGAGTGCACTTTGAACATTCCCAGTAGTTTCCCTATTTTTGAGTCTCTAAATATGTGGGGGTTTTAGAGGAAGGAGATTCGGTGAACGGTGATTTATCCTAGCAAATTTTTTATTATTTATTTTTTAAACCAATTACAGAAAAATTTTATTGCTACAAAACTAGAGGGGAGCCTCTAGAGAATATTACAGCCACAACCAAAACAAAAACAACATGATAAACCACACAATCTAACCACAACTTTTAAGAAGAAAACTCCGGGAGGGTAAAGAAATTAAATCACTAAGCCAAGCTCTATGAGCTAATGAAGGAAAAGCAGACCTTTAGCCAAAGCATTAGCCATAACATTGGCTTCTCTAAAAATATGTTGAATCTGAATGTGAATATAATCTTCAAGACCTTCAATCTTCTTTCATAACTCCAACAAGGACCAAGGAGAGACTATTTTCTTTTTAAATCAATGCACCAAAAGCTGTGAATTAGTTTCCACTATAATAGATGTGATGCCGAATTGATAATATAGCAAAAGCCCCGCAAAAAGATCAGACATTTCTGCATTATTGTTGGATCCTTCATTCAAAAACTCAGTAAAAGCAAAAACCACTTCACCATTGGAATTTAATATCATAAAATATTGTTATTTAATTAAATTATTAGATTTTCAATAGAAGAAAAAACTTCATTTCAAGTTCGTCGATGAAAGAGGGTGGTGGGAACACCGACATTTAGGCCTAGAGTTGAGGCTTTGGTGGTGGTGTTGGTGGTGGTGTGAGGTAGGATAGGGTGATTCTTTGCTAGGGTCGGAGGTTGGTGATGGGATCTCCAATGATTAGGACTATGTATAGACTTGGGCCTTGGGTGGTTTGGGGTCGGAACAGTTCAGGCCAAGTGTCAGGGCTGCATTGGGTTCGTCAGCAGCTATAGCTAGGGTTGGGTTTCGATGGCAGTTTGGGGTCGGGCAATGGTTCAGTGGTTCCCAAATGACTAGGGTAAGTACTGAATTGTGGCAGTGTTTGGAGAAGAGGGTAGTTGATAAGGTTACAAGTGTTCCTAGCTTACAAACTTTATGAAATGTGCTATTGATTGCTATGGTGATTATCTGGGAAACTGTAAGTTCAATGTACCGAGGCTATATTTGGTTACAACAATAGAATGACCTTTTAAGATACTCACAAAAGTTGTGTTTGTTTGTTTCTACTCTTTGCTTTCAAAGATGAAAATAGAATGGACAAAAAGGAGCTTGTAGAAGTTCCAATATTTTCAATAACGGAGTCTAAGAAAGAAAATGTGGTTTCGAAGAGAAACAGAACATTTTAAAATAAAACCAAATATCCGCCAATGTGCCAGGTATGGTCCCTGGAATATGTTACAAAAAGTGAATTGAGCCATTTGATCTTTGTATCTGATTTTAATTAGTTGGTTTGAACCATTTGCCTAAGCTATGATGCAACCCTTTTTCCAGGGCGGGAAAAGCACATTGGAGAATTGCCAAGTTTTACAGGTCCGTCTTTGTACTTCCTTTTATAGTAATTGCATATTTGCATATAAGAATTTTCCTGCTTCATTTCATCCTTTGCGGTTTCTTAATGAGATGAGTATGTTGGGGCATTAAAGTTTACGTCTGTGTGCGTGCGTGTGCTGTTTGCACATACACCTCTATTACAAGCTACATGCAATTACAAAATTAAGATCAGTTAACCAGGGACTCATGATTTAGGAACCAGATAAGCGTATAGATTTGGCAACTGCAAACCAGTCGTAAGCAATTGTAGAGATGAATATCAATTCAATTTGATTGTGATGCATATCCTATTGCATAAGTTACCTTGTTTTGTCATTGAACATCATTACATCTCTCTAAAGCAAAAGTAAAAGAAGTGTTATTTTGATCGAAGAGGATCAACATAGGAGGTATTTAACTGATTATCGTTAGCGTTTTACTCATTAGGCCGAACGAGCCACTATATATTTGTTTCTCTACTGTATCCTTTGTTTTTATATACAATACTTTCAGTTTTACACGTGCTGATCAGTATTTGTGAACGGCACTTGCACTTATGGGTGATCTTTTTGCCTTGTTACTTTCACCTATGAATTAAGCAAGGAAAAGACTAGAGAATGCATAATGTTTTGGAGGCAAAACCCTAACCATTTGCGGTGAAGGGTCAAGTGCAGTATTACATTTCTTCACTCTAGAATCTTATCCCGGGCTAGTGTAAAATGATAAATTTAATGCTTCAATTTCTTGTTTGATAGCTTGTGCTGCCACAGGGAACCAAAACTAAATTGCTCCATCGAGAAGTGATCTTCCTGTTACAGATCTTGTTTACTTATTTTTTCTTATTTGATATATGTGGTCTCACAGGCAACCGTAAATCGATCGAAGGGGAATCGAACTGATATATCCAGAGCAGATCTCATTCAAAAGAGTTCATACTGTAGGGTTTCAGGTACTCTACGCCTTATTTATTAGAAAATTTGCTCCAAGTGTTTTTGCACGAGTTCAACTCCAATAAGTTAATCAGGTTCATTAGGATGATCAATGTTTACTTTTTTTCAATACCTTGTGAGTCTAATTGCAGGTCGTGATATGGATCTGCTTGAACTGTCGGCATATGGGAATGTTCGAAGAGCACAAGACTCTGGAGGATGCAACATCCAGTAAAGCTCTCTCTTTACGCCACTTCTAATTATTATTTCTGAAATCTCATTACAAATCAATTTAAGGAAAAAGTGTTCCACTTTGCGGGGTTAATTCGTCGAAATTGTATGAATTTGTTTGGAATAGAAAAATCAGCTTTTTAGCAGTTCTTGTTGATGTTTTTAACTTTTTAATCACCTTTGCCTTCCCTTCGTAAGCACATTCATACATCGCAGTCAGTGATATATATTATGGCGAGAGCTTGCTGGAAAATTAGTCTTTTGAGATTCTGAGTCCTTGATATATGTGTGTGTGTGTGTGTATATATATATATATATATATATATATATATATCAACAGAGTAACTCTACTTCTGTTGGAACGTACTCTGAAAATCAACTGCAAGAGGACGGCCCCTAGGTTGTTGGACTCGTTAGTAAATTCTGGAATTTTGTATACGTATGCAATCAGGGGAGCCAAGATTTTGATCAGGAGGGACATAATTCACTTATAAATGTCAAAATAAAAATGGTAGATATGCGTTAAAGAAGATTGATACAAAATATGTGGAAACTTATATTGAAATCTTCTGATTTTTAATAATGGTCATCTTAAAAACAATTAAAATTGGGATGAAATTATAGAAAACCTTTATATGGAACTTTAGACAAATGATTTTCTTGACTCAAAAGTGGAAAAGGTGTCAAATTTACGAACAAGATTCATCCCAACTACCTGTAGTTTCAAGTCAATATGATCAGATCAGTAAGCATTATAAAATTAAGGAAGCTTTGGAGTCAATTGAAATGTGAAAAGACAGGAAAACAAAATTGACAGCAGAGATTCGAGCCTCAGTCTCATTGTTTGATAATAAAAACGTGTATGTAGTATTGGAATGAATAAAGCTGTTTGCCAAAGGGCAATTATCAAATACACCCTTAATGTTTTACCTTTTATCAATTTGTTCTCAAAATTTCATTTTTTATCAATTTCATCCCTGAGATTTTATTACGCCATCAAGAACACTCTTTTGACTATTCTGCTCTTACTTACACTGTACCAAGAAAATTTTATTTCATGGAGTTACGGTTAGTGTTACAATAAAGGTTAATTATTAATAAATTATTTTTTTAATTAAATATTTTAAATCCTTTTGATATAAAAAATTATTTTTATTTTGTCATTAATATATTAATTAGTAAAATTAGAATATGAATTTATGAATAAATAGTGAATATACGAGTAGGGTGTTTGTTGTAAAATATACAACACGATTTATGTTGATATAGGGGGATAGGATATCTTCCGTAAACATATAAAAAAGTATTTCCGAAATGGGTAGAGGAAAACCTACTATAATTTTGTTTGGTTGATGGAGGGGTGATAAAGTAATTTTGTTTATTTGATGGAGGGGAGATAAGGTGCTTTCATAATAATTTCTGTTAATATCATCTCCCATTTTCAGCATTGTAGAGTTTTTAATATAAGGAAAAATATATATATACAAAGGGGATCAAATATGCCACATTTTATTAAAACTTAATGAGGCTTTTACAATCTTAATATAGTGGCATTGATAGTATAAAGTTGTTTCAATAATATAACTGCTAATATAAAATCATTTTTTTTACAATTATATTTTAATACTACACATGCAACACACATGAAATGAACGATCAATGCACGTGCAATGATTAGAAAAGAAAGTTTAAATACTTATAGAACAATGGTTGATGTGGGGTTTCATACGAACCGTTATTTCGTGTTTTTACTTAACTGTTATGGAGTTTGAGCCCTTGATTTGCAAATAAAAAGCGATCTAAAAGTGTTACGGGGTTTGAATTGGAATGTCTTGTCCTACAGGATTTTAGATAATGACTATAGTAGTCTATTTGGTAATAATATGTTGTAGTAAATATTTCTTTAATTATCGTTGTTGTCAATAAACATAATGTCATTTTTTATTTTTTTATTTTTTATTTTTTGAAGCTATTATTTCCAGAACGTGGTAAAAACCAAAATTATTCATTTTACAAGTATGGGTGCTTTTATGTATGCGAACGAGTGCTTTTGTGAGTTGCCTTAAAAAGGATATCACTGGTGGTTTGAGCGGTGCTTCTGTTTTTTTATCTCTCTTTGGGGTAGAACCATACAGTTTCTGGAGCAGTAGTTTACAAAAATCAAATTTTCTTCTGTCAGCGATTTGATATTTTGCAAACTGTTATGCTTATTGCTTTTGGAACTTTAACCTTTTAGTGCTTCATCAGTACCAATTTCTCTGTGGTCTCCATTGAATGCGATTTAGTCCTTGAATTTTTAAAATGGTTTAACTGGTCTTATAGTGGACAGTCGGACTTGGCCTTAAAACATTGATATTCGAAAGGAAATATATAAAATAGCTTATCAATTTCTATTCGCTAATTACTGTACTAACAAGAGCTTTATTTACATGACAAGTAACAGGTTCGTATGCAATGGATGTAAGGAAGATGGCTTTAGGTCAAGGTACCGTTGCGAGCAATGCGACTACGATCTTCACCACGACTGCATATCCCCTGAACAGAAGGTTTACCACGAACTATTCAAGGGATCATTCGAGTTCTCTGACAAAAGGCCGATCCCCACTTGCGGTGACAAAGACTGTAGGGTCCACATGATGAGCTGTGACGCGTGTGGGAATGAGATACATGGATACTTCTACCACTGCAAAGCCAAGAACTTAAGCCTACACCCGTGCTGTATCAATCTCAAACCCAAGCTATGCATACAAGGATCGACTTTCTCTTTGAAAAACAAGGGCTCATCGAAGTGCTTTTGGTGTAATGTTAAGAACGAAAAAGGGGTTAATTCCGGTTGGTCCTATGTCTCGGAAAGTGGAAATTACCAATTCCATGTGAAGTGTATAGCTCAGATGGCGCATGAAGCTTGGAAAAAAAAGGCGGATGAAGATGTTGATGATCCTTATAGTGTGGTCCTAGAGAAAAACTTAGATAAGGAGCTAGTGGAAAAATATAAGAGAAACGGTTGGTCAAGGGGTCTTGATTTTGTGAAGATGATAATCTTGATCGCGAGAACGATAATTGGTATTCTTGTCGGGGACCCAACTGCAATTCTTGCTCCTATTGTTGTCGGCCTCCTCAAAAATTGACCATTGTCGAATCTACGTACTCTTTTGGAGCCTTTGTCTCTTCCTTCTCAGATGCCTAGTTTCTTTTGATTGGTTATAGTAGAGCTTGTTTCGTGGTGATTTGAAGCTCAATTATGTTTTTTGATCTGCTTATACAACTGTTAGGCAGATTAGTGTTCATTGTATTTTTCTCTGTAAAATTAAATCTTCCTC
>MKEJ01103316.1:0-14152 GCA_001753735.1 Embelia ribes | reverse complement strand
TAAAATACAAGATAAAACACAGATGTGGTTCAGGAAAAGATCTGGTCTTTAAAATCCAATTTGTAACCTGTAAAAAAGTAGGCAACTACGTGAACAAGGTGACAACATCTCTACGATAACCTCGTACTATCAAAAGCCTAGGCACATTTTCGACCAACAAATCCATGTATTCCATGTAAAAATAAGCCGGGTGGCTTAACGGTGGTGGTGGCAAGCTAACAAGCACAACTGCAGACATTCTCGAATATCTCAAAATCGTTGAATTTAGCTTCAAAGTAGTGTAAAGGAACTTCTCCACCTGTTGTTCATTAACCACTACAGTTTTCCCATCAGCCATAAGTGATGTTCCCTCTCTCTGAGCTCTTTCCCTCATTCCCGCTAAATAATCTGCAATACGCCTCTGAGCACCCGTAAAAGCCACGAGCGATTCATCTTGTTGGGTCCCACCTTCCACCTGAAGATCCCACGACTTCATCGAAATAACAAATACTTCTGCTTGCAATCTGAGATCATATAAGAACTTCTTCACATCAGCCTTAAGCCCCTCTGCATCTGAATCTTCCTCTGCTATGCAAAAGACTTGTATTTTACAGCTTTCAAAACTCTCTTTAGTGAGAAGAAGCTGAGAAAGGAGGAGCATAAGCCCACCGTCTCTCACAATCCAATACAAATCGATGGTCCCGTATTGCCTTTGGTACTCATTAGGCCACTCGTCAAGACCCTTAACTATAACCACCGCCTTATTTGCAACAATACAATCATTGATAATCCCAACAAAAGTGGCAGGAATTTCGGTTAAATTTTCACGCCTCCAAATTTCTGGGTACCGCATAACAACTATATTCGGCTTGAGATTTCCAAGGCCCATTGTTTGGACAATCCCTCGGAACCCGTCGGACATAGAAGGGGCCACAACAATTTCGGCTACACCTTCACAACGTTTGTAGTCGATGTAAGTACTGAGCTGTTTGCAAGAAGCTTTGGCATCTTCAGCACGTTCTAGGTAATCTCCATCAAGTATAGATACGAATATAGACATTCCACGACCTTTCTTCTTCATACAATTGGCGAAATCGGCGAGCTTGGGATGGCAAGGTACGTTCTCGGGAAGCTTACCCCATGGTCTGCAGAATATGAGTGGAATAGGGTACCAGTTTTTAGGGTGTACTGAGCTTGCTGCATTTGACAAGATAAATAAATAATAAGCAAATAAACACAAGCAGCACAAAAAAGTACCCTTCCTGTGCAAACTCAACTCGGTTTATCTTTAACCCTTTTCCATAACTAAATAGGGCCAACTACATGGATCTTTTCTAGTCTGTCTACATAAGAGCTGTGTGGTAATATTTTGTAACTTGGACATTTTACAAGTTTGCCTGGACCGGATGGAAAAACTTGAGTAATAAAAAAACAAAGAGGATACCCTGTGTGTTTATACTCTGCAAACCAGAAAGCAGTAGCATACAACATATTACCTAGTCTGCTCTGCTGTTACCAAATACCAAATGCAATCACACGTCTGGAAAAGTGTCCGAGTGGCTTATCATTAAAAACCGGAGAGAACCGAGAAGAAAGCTAAAATAAAATCTTAAGGAATGAAGAAGAAATAATATATATACAAACCTCCTAAAGATCGAAGACTCCTGAGGGCTAGTTGAAAATATGCACTCTTGAAGCCATCGCCCCAGTCCCCAGCTTTGCCCTTGATGCTAACATAATAATATATGAGACTGGCGAGAGCCAGAGAGACCACAGTGAATGACCAAGAAATTAAAAACATGATCACTGCAAGAAAGTAACCAAAAGGTAAAAAATTAACCATTTATTGACCAGAAATGAACATAATCTGGAACTTAACTGTGGGTATTAGACTTAAAATAGTAAGTACATTAATTTACCCCACAATGTGCTATAAAAGAAAAACATGTTACTGGGTATACTTCTTTCATCGATATTCGAGCAAGCTAAATAAATTCCCTGTATACTTAGAAGTAGATTTCTTTAGCATCATCGTCAATATAAACTAAACATGAAATGACTAGTATGTTGGAATCAAAGTTGGACGAGTTTAATGAGGCAAGTTGCAAGTGATCCATTCTATTTTGCACATCAAAGTCCACCTAAAAAGGTCTAAAAGTTCAATTACAAATAACTGACACAGGAGAAAAGAGCTTGATGTGAATTGTTGGGCTACATTTCATTGTAAACAATTTCAGATGAGATTAGAGCTTGAGATCCAAAGGGTCCAATATTCCATTTTTGTTATGGGTGTGCCTTCCCATTTGCCCTACACTTTGTTCGTTGGTGCATCTTAGCTCGTCAATTTGTCACTTCGGTTGGTCATGGACTAAAAGGATGAGTGAGGAAATTAGAGAGCTTCATGTTAGTCTAGAGTCAATTACCTAATAGTTCAAGCAATGGTGAATGATAAGATACGAATTTATAACAAAATAATAATAATGATGATGATGATGATGATGATGATGATGATGATGATAATAATAAATAAAAAATGAAACAAATAAGTAAAACAGTTTCCATAACAGGAAAGATACAAGCACAGAACCAAATAGCAAGTATGCATACCTATACAAAGTGAGGCTCCAAGAAGAGATAGGCTCCAATGGTGAAATTTCCACCGAGGGCGCCAGCTGGGGGCATCTAAAAGGTCGAGAAGGAAGCAAGACAAGTTCACACCCGCATAGCATAGAAGGAAAAACATGGTTACAGTGGGAGTGATGAGATCCAGATTCCCTATCACAACGCATGCCATACAGAGGAAAGCAGTAAACAATGTAGCAATATAAGGTTCATGCCCATCTGCTACCTTGAAGTAGTTAAGCACGGGCAAAATGTCATCATTGGCAATAGCTGCGAGAAGGCGTGGGGCACCTGTCAAGCTCTGAAGAGCTGCTCCTAGTGTTGAAAGAATAATTCCAATATAAACAACTGCTGGGAAAGGCCAAGCAATAGTAGCTGTCAACAGCCTGCATAAGTAGATTGAGTCATTTCCTCAAAAACACTTGCTAATTAAACTTACAAGCAAATCAAGTCCCACCACTTAATGTGCAGAAGTGGGAGAAGGTAAATCAAACCTAAATTTTATGCATCATTAATAAATAAAAAAAAGCTCACTTGTATTACCACACTGATATGTTCTATAATGATTCTTTTTAAAGGTCATGAAACTTTAAACCTTATGTGAAAGTACCAACAGTCCAATACTGGAAAAAACAAAAACCAACCATCCGTATGTACCAAACTTATATCCAATCAACAAATTTCTTTTCCGTCTAGGACAACGGCAACATGCCTACCCATAGATAATTCTGTGGAAAATATAATATATAAAGTTTTTATCAACAGACTAAATTTAAATTTTCTTTGTCCAATACCCTAGCCATACACTCGAGAATAGAAGGCAGTTTACTCATCTCAATCCTTTCAAATGCAAAGATATCCATCATCTTTCTAAGTTACAAGAAAGTAGTATCTAGCACGAGAAATCATAAACGTAAAAGAAATATATGCTATGCAAATTACGGAGCAATTTACAAAATCTAATACTACAAGCTATCAAACACAATGTTTATTCTAAAAGAAGAGAAACCAGCACAGTTTTGGTTTTTGTTATTAAAAAATCATACGTCGCGACAATTGAAATGTGTGATCCTTAAGGTAACAATTTGATAGCCAATACAAAGAATAAAATACCTATCTGTCAAGAGCTTCTCTCTGGTAGCAAGAGCACCAAATAATAACACAGATACAAGATATAGAACAGTAGTAGTGAGAGTTGCTGCAAGTGTTCCTATAGGTATAGAGCGCTGGGTATCTTTCAGAGAGGCTGATCGATTAGAACCTGCCATAATTCCAGTCACCGCAGGGAAGAAAAGACCAACCAAGGCACTAAAAATTAAAAGAGGAAAAACGTTAGTATCAATAGAATTATCAAATAATAACTGAATTATCAGATAACACCAAATATGCCACAATTAATAAATAAATAACATTATAGTAGAGTTTACCTTGAGGAAGGGTTTGAGAATACAAAAAAAGATAAAAAGAAATGACATTCTATATTTGCATTAAAGCTCTACACTTCCCATGAAAAGGATCTATTCATGAACCACGGGCTAGACAATGCGTATGTGACGTGATTAACAAACTCTAACACTACCCCTAAAACGTGGGCTCGTCAAAGGAGCAGATATAAAGAACAGGTAGGAGGAAACAACCCAACATCGATAGCACGCTCTGATACCATATTAAAGCCCATACACTTCCCACTAAAAGGACCTATTAGGGGAAGGAGAGGAGCCCATTGTGGGAGAACCGGCCCATCAAGTGGATATAATTAATGGATGGGGGAACTAGCCCATCACGGAGTTTAACTCAACATCAATAGCTTACTCTGATACCATATTAAAGCCCATAAACTTCCCTCTGAGAGGACCTATTAGTATGAAGGAAAGGAGCACTTTATAAGCCACAGGCTAGACCAACATTTAACCGATGTGGGACAAATAACAAACTCTAACACTCCCCAATTCAATTTCAAACACAAGTAATTACCTCATCCACTCGAACATTGTATATGTGAATGGTTGAATCTTCCATTCCAATCGCTATGATGTTATTATCTTGAGGATGAAATGCTAGGAATGTCGAAGCCGGAGGAGGTGGCATAAATGTGGTCATTACCTGCATTTCAGAAAGGCATAATTATTGACAGTCACCACACAAAGTTTGATAAATGAGAAAACAATTTGTATGCAGACATACCTTGAAAGTCATCATGTTAAATAATGTTATCTTCCCACCACAAGCAGACATTACATAAGAGTCATTCTTTGAGAGTGCTATACAAGGAACTGCTTCCTCAAGATTGACACCTGTGAGATCGTTTGCCATAACAAGACCACTGTTTGGTTGCCATTGCTGGGGAACAACATTGGCTGTGGCCTTTAAATACACAACGGCATAAAAATTCTAGTTTCAAAAAAATCAACATAGAGAAAAAAAAGGAAATGGTGAGAGGTGATATTCCCATATTGCCCTTACCTTTCCAGTTGGATTTTGTTCATTGCGGGCCCACTTCCACAACTTTTGAATGCCATTGCACCCAAGAGCTAAAACACCAACACCAGAATTGGTATAGAGTAATCGAGCAACCTGGACATAGATATGTCAATAAAGTATCTTCTAGCAGACAGATATCGCCACAGCAAATGAGAAGTAGAAATTACAAAAATGAACCTTGCTGGTGGCATCCGTGCTGTCTGGCATAGTGACCAGGCGGCACTGAACAGGATCAACAATTTCAACCACTTGCCAGGTCTTGTTTTTGTCAGATACATCTTCAATCATTCTAGGCTTATTATCCACGCTTCTAGCCACAGGATCAACTCCATTCTAGAGATAAGATACATAACAAAGAATAGTTGGCATAGAGTCTTGAATCAGAAACTGTGATTGGAACAGACTATTGTCATGAGGAAAGCAATAGTAAGCTTAGGCAAACTCAGGTAAATAGGATTGGAAATTATTGAATAATCATCTCGGGAAAACAACAGTAACACCTCAAAATACAAACTTTAGTAGTAACTTGGTGAAAGAACCCATCTCCCAAAAAATATAGGATTCATAATGTGGGAACACAAAGACCAAACACATTCTTGAAATGTTCCTTAATTAAGCAAGAGAGACTTGCAAGTTTACAAAATATTAGGCTGTACAATCTTAAACTACGTAATTGAAGAATTAACAGATGTGTAGTTGTAGAGCATTCAGCTTCAACATAAATAGTAAGGAAAATTTTGGCTAGCAAACAAGGCAGGAGAGAGAGACAAATGAAAAGGGGAAAAGAGAAAAATAAGAAGAGAATCACAAATACACAGGTAGCTATAGCTAAAACAGATTTGACTTACAAGAATTGCAGAAGGTCTGACTGGCGAGCTTATTTCCACTTTACAGTTGACAGGGCTGACATTTGCAACCGCAGAAGAGCCGGAAGCCTATTCAAATAAAATGAGGGTCAGGTAAATTTTGATTTACAACTCAAGCCAAAAAAAGAAAAAGGGAACTATTGCACCTTAACTGAAGCAGGATCAATGGGTGATCTTAATGCTTCAACATTTGAGGGTTCAGCAGTTCTCAATGATCTGATACCAGCAGTTGTAGCGAGTATCTTGATTCCATTATCTGCTGTAGTAACCGCAAGAAGGTTCCCTTCCTTACTGAATCTCAAGCGAGGAAGACTCTAATGGAAAACAATGCAAAGAAGTAAGAGCCTATACAAATAAAACTAAAGTAAGAACAAACATGCATCTGTATAACAAAAATCAGATCGTTTATTAAAGGAGGACGACATTGCCAACATAGATACTGACCGGTAGTCCACCCTCCGCATCGGTACAAGTCAGAATGTTAATATTGTCCACGTCCCAAAATTTTATCTGGTAGTCTTCACCCACAGCCAAGAAGTGATTTTGAGTTGTGTCAAACTGAACAACACCTGCTGATTTCTTTCTGAATCCCGAATATGTTCTTTTAATTGCTCCTTCACTTTCATTCCACTCAACCAAAAAAGAGTCCCCATCTTTGCTCGTTCCACAAGAGAATAATCTGAAAGGTAAAATAAAATTCAATATTTAATCAGAAGGCTATCTTTAGCCAACCAAACTTCAAGTACTACATCCAGAACCATAAAACCCATAGGAAAACTAAATGCAGACCAATCCATGACACGTTAGAGAAATCCCACCTACTCCCATCGGCGCTATAAAGCATAGTGGTACACCAATGCCCAGGAGCATCATAATCAACTCTTGACCCCAAATTATCATACAACCAAGCCTTAATTTTCCCATCAACTGCAGTTGAGAAAATAAACTGCAAGCCACAATACAGTGGATCAGGTTGCTGAAAGTAGTTATTGCTAGAAATAAGCACTCACTTTAAATATCACAGAGAAAAAAAAAAAGGATGGCTCATCAAAGCAATACAACACTTTTCAAAATATAGTGAGGAATCTCATTTTTGGTTACTTCAAAGTCCAAGGAAATAACAAGATGCACAACAAACAACGCGACGCATGAATGATGAATGTTTAGTACAAATTAAAGTCGATAAATTGGATGGCATAAACCATTAATCCAACTAAATTGACAAATTAAGCCAAAACTTACACACAAGATTTTGACATAGGAGATAAGCGAAAAGAGTAAATGTAAGTAATGCAGATAAGAAGGATCAGTTTCTTTTCTGTTACATTTCCTTGGCTACTCATATCCTAAGCTTATCTTCTCCTTAATTGCCAGCAAGGAAACATGCTGCCAGCAAACAAAGCATTTCTCTTTACTCTGGTACCTGAATTCTCTCTTTCTGATGAGGGCATATAGAGTATACAGGAGCTTCGTGGCCTTCAAAAGTGAATAGGTTTCGCCCATTTAAATCCCAGACCTGATTCCATACATTCCTTTAGTAAAGAGGGAGATAAACAAACGAAAACAATTTCAACTATCCAGTGGTTCCATTTCACACCTTTATCAGCTTATCATCGCCACAGGTCACGATACATTGCTGCTTGTTTGGGTGAGCAGCAAATGCCAAGTCATTCACTTGACCAACATGAGCCTCAATCTGTAAAGAACAGTACCTATCACATCAGATAGCATTCTAGGGCTTTTCCTGTCAGACAGATTAGCATTCATCCAAACTCACCTCTAAATGCTGGCGTAAATCATTTGGTCCATTGAAGGAATATAAATGAACCACGTGCTTTGTAAAAGCAGCCCCTGCAGCAAAATAGACCACTTAAGAAATGTTCCCATAAATCACATGAACCTTTAAAAGCAACAATATACTACACTGCACATACCCATATAATTTCCATCTGGACTCCAGGTTACACGAGTAACAGATACTGGTGCCTCTTTGACTACAGAAGCCTGTTCACACAAACCACTGTTACAAAAAACCCAAAAAGGCATTGACTGTGGAAGACAATGATAGAGGAAATATAATAAACAGAACCAGAACCTCACCATGTTAAGATCAGCTTATTCTCAAAATTATCAAGTTCTTGCTTTGATCTAACATTGAAAAAGAATTTTCTACCACAGTTTATTGCCAAACAGATCAATTAAATGAACCTCTAGAGAAACAAGGCAAAGATGCGCTTAGAGTTATTGCACACATGCCTTTGCAACTTCTCTATGCATGAGATCATAGAATGATAAGCCACCAATCATATTTTAGCTTAAAAGGGTAGAGAACAAAGGACAACAGTAATCATATGTGACCTGAAATGGTAATGCAGAATTTGCCTTCTCCCATGTCTTGAATGTCTTAGTAACCAATTTCTCCCGTAACCCGACTTCCCAAAGCGTAACTTCACCAGTAGCAGAACCAACTGTTTGAAAGATATTTCCATGTCCCACGCATACAAGAAATTAAAGTTATATTTTCCTTGAGCTAAAAACAAAAATACATTTGGCATTAGCATTAATTTTGATAACACCATTATACCAAGAAGCAGTCTGTGATGCAAAGGGTGAAAATCCATGCTTGTCACTCCAGATCCTTGATTCATTGTACAAACTACTGTTCTTGGTAAGTCATCCATTGACCAATTGGCATGTTGGCGGGATGTTGGGTAAGAAACCTGAAGAAAGAATGCCACGCCACACATTAAAAATTATTTGAATTTTGAACTTGATGAATGCATGAAAATATGTTGAGAAAACTTGTGATATTAAAAACCAAAATAGCCAGCAACAGCATATCTGAAACGGCCAAGTTTACCTCCTCAATGGACTGTGCTGGACGCAGTCGTTTCATCAATTGATCGTGATCAGTGTTCTGATAATCAACCATACCCAAAGTAGGTGGTGGTGTTATTGGACGTTTCATCATCGAAGCTGCTCAAAAGAACCAAAAAAATAACTTTATTCACATATTAAGCAAAATTTGGAAACTTACAACACCACTATTTTAAGTAAACATTCCTTTGGATTAAAATAAGAAGCAATAACTTCTTTCTCATTGAAACAATCAGGTTTTGAATCTCATGATTCCAATATAGATGGATGTCATACTCATACACCACATCCGTAATCCACCAGCCCCCAAAAAGCCAGGGGAAAATTTACAATTGCTCTCTCAACACACCAAAAAAGTATAAAGCGAAAAAGAAATGGAAATGGAGAGACAGAAAAAAGTAGATTTTCATCACAAGCAACTAAAACCATTATACTTTAGCATGTGATGATTAGAAAGACATAAAGAGAATGTGAGACAAGCAAGTATCCCCCAAAAGAAAATTAAAGTTTTTAAGTAAAATTATAACTTCTAAACTCAAGGAAATTCATCAAGCACCAAGCCCAGAGTAAGCAACCTCTAACCTTGATTTGGCAGAACAGGAAGAGAAGATGCAGTAACAACAGCTGCTTGGACAGAGGAAGAACCAGCAGCAGCATTAGCCATCCAACCTGCTAATGCATTAGCATTAGCAGTTGCAGCAGCTGGGGGAAAAGGCTACAAAAAGCAAGTTACACCAAATCGTCAACATACCTTTTCAGAAGTAAAGTCTATTTCATCCCAAAAAAAATCAATGTAGTATATGTATTTAAGTAGAGTTTTCTAGAACAAATGACTATACCCCATGTGCTCCAAGTGAGGTATAAACTGTAGGCTTCGCTACAGCAGCAGCAGGAAGAGAGACCGGAGCAGGTGCAAGACCCCCATTAGCAGATGCGCAAGAATGGTCTTGGAATAAAGTCTTTATGTCTGGATTTGGCCTTGGATTTTTACAGAGTTGGTGCTGCCAGTTCAGACTGTAGATTTCCACCAAAATGGATTGTTATGGTAAATACAAGCAAAAAAATAATAATAATAATAATAATAAATAAAGGAGCAAACTTATCTATATTTTATCACCAAAAGCAACGAAAATCTTCTGTGATATCCAATAAGGGATTATATACAGGGTCATACAATTACGTGGAAACAGTTTTTTGTCCAATAAACAAATGGTATGAGCATGCAGAGCCATTTGCAAGTAAGTGTAGCATAATACATGATCAATCGCCAAACCGGAAAAAACAATATTATAACTACCAATGAAAGACGGTAATAAATATAAGGGCAGAAAATTCATGGAATAAAAAGTCAATAATCATCCACTGAACCACCTGTACCTTTGATTGATCAGAGTCCGCAATCTTGACGACTTCAAACCTGGAAAAGCCAACTTCTCTCGGAAAAGGGGATTGGCTTCTATAAGTTTTTTAAGCTCTATCAACATAATGCTACGTGCAGTTTTGGTATCACCATACTTGGATAGCTGCTCATTCTCCCTGACATTCAAACAACACAAATTAACTCAAAAGATACTGGTCACCCTTTAAAATACAGTTATTCAGCAGAAAGAGAGACAAAAAATGGATAAGATAAAGTGAAACTTATAATTAGGTAAATTTGAAGATACCAAATGCCCTAAATTAGCCACAAGAAGGGGAAGAAAAAGGCCTTTTGGGTTTCACTGAAATAACCAAATAACTTAGCAAATTTTGAAGAAATGTGTAATATGACAAAAAACTTAGTTTAATGAAACAATATTAAGTAGGCCTAGGTTAAAAGTTTACTTATATAAGGAGAACTTGAAATTAAAATCCTAATCATTTTTGTTTTCCACATCTCTTCGTCAATTGAACAAAGATACAAAAAAATGGATCACAATTTTTTCTACTTCTCCAATGCATGCATGATACCTAAAAATAAAACTTACATAAACAAGGACATGACAAATCAAATACCTGAAGTTGCTTAGGGTTAAGAGCTGAGTGATTTCTTTATACAATTCTTCATTAAATGTCGAGAATACTTTTAAATCACTCACTAGAATCTCAACAGCCTTCGCCTTGTCTTGCCTATTAATATAATTTCAACATATAACAATCTTTAGAACTCTGCCAGTAACAGTATCATTATAAATGTATTCCAAAAACAAAAGCAAGAATATCATATCATAGAAAATAAAAAGACAGGACAACTGTGATACCGGTCAAGAGCTTCAAGATACTTCTGTTTCCTAATCTCAAAGAATATCTTCATGGAGTATCTGTTATCATCAACCTTGGTAAAACCGGACAGATACTTCTCAACTTCTTCCCACTCACCGGCTTGTACTTTCTCCTCAAAGTGTTTCATATTGAAGAAAAAACCTGACTCTTGTTCAAGCCTGCAGAACCAAAAAGGAATCCAAATGGGAATTGAACCTAGAAGTTTTGCAAAATTCAAAAGATCAAGGAATATGTAACTTGGTTCCTTGATTATTAACTTTTCTCTGTTGTGGAAGCAAGAATAGTCAACTCAAATGGCCCAAATTCATGGTCATCAATTTAACTATCTATTTACCAAATGTATCAAATAGATGTTCGTCCCCTATAATTTCCATAAATACAAACTTATGCATGTACTCATCGGAGCTTTAACATACGCGTGAGACACCCTACATGCCATAACATCTAGAATATGACTCTCAAACTGTTCAAGATAAACTCCAGACACTGCACGTGGCAAGTTGAACAATAATGCGCCAAATTTACTCAAATTGAAAATTGATAGTTTTTTTCCTGATAAGTGATATTACAAGTTCTTTCTAATAATGAATACTATTTAAAGACATTTAAATACTTGCTCACACGATCATTGAATACTAGTTAAAGAGTCATCTTCATTTTTACAGCCAATACAATGTTATCTAAAAAGAGCCACACCTTTCTGTTTTTCACTTCATAAATTCAAAGGAGTATCAGAATATTCCTCAAGTCCTAATTTATTCCAAAAACATAATCAGAAAAACGGGAATCACAGAAAATTACAGAACTCAATTTCTATTCTATTTCCGCTAGTACAATTATATGCAGATTCACACATCAGCCTATATTCATTAGTGACCGCATAAAAAATCCTATTTATAACATTTAATTAAATTTTGTAATGACGCTGCTTAAAATTAATATCAATTATATTAAAAAAATAGACCTGAAATCAGAAAATTCAATTCCTAATCACTGACCTACCAACAATAAAAAACAGAGGATGAGATCCACGAGCACATGCACTCAAATATTTAAAAGCAAAATTATGAACATGAAATTTAAAAATGATATCCAGCAGTAACACTCACACACACACTCGCACGCAGAGAAAACAAAAAACCTGTGAACCGATTCCTTGAATTTCTCCTCCTCGAGAAACTGCAGAATCAGAAACACCAATTCTTTACTCAGCGATGACATTTTCGCCCTCAAATCCAAGTAATTAATAAAATCGGCCCGATATTGAACAGATCGAAAAGAAAGAGACAGCTGCGGGAATTTCTAGGGTTTCCGAGTATGAAGAAATGCTGTACACAGAGAAAGAGAGAGAGAGAGAGAGGGAGGGAGGATGGTGTCTTGACCGTTGGATCTTTGCGATGAGTGCGATGCCGCTTCTTCGATTTCAAATTCATGGAGATTTTGGAAAACTAAACTAATAGATTTATTACAGTAATTTTTAAAATATGTTACTTCACCTTCCCCCCCTATTCTTTTATTTGAGTTTCATTTTACCCCCTCATTTTATTTTCTCTACCATCACTTTGTCTCCCTTAAACAAATTCCAGGTGAATTATCTTTAAACCCAAAAAGGTGAATTATCTTCAAACCCAAAAAATCATTTAACCCTTATATTTATATCGACAAAAGGAGTAAAGCAACAATCGGTAGAATCCATTGGTTCGATACCAGAGCCCATCCACTCTCGTATCAATTGAATGGATCGCGGAGATGTATATGATCCCATTTGTTTTAGAATTCTTTGCTCTAAATTTCATTTTGCAAATGAGTTAAACATTACATACTTCGTATCCATCTGACTCCCGAGCCTATCGAGTAGAACCAAGCTCAAAGTGAACATTTTTCTCAAACCAAGCCACAACAGTGCACAAATGTCTCCAGCTCTCCGCACGTGGCTATCCCCGGCTACCCTGCTACTCTACTTTTCCAATACGGTAAGCAACAAGCGCGCATTAGCTACAGGTCTCATAAATATACCAACCAACAATGCCAAAATTAATGTTTCGTTATAGTGAACCTCCTTATGTGATTTCCTTTTTTCAGTCTTGGCTATGATTAATTGATGTCAGTCACACTGTTATGCAGAACACTCTGGATACAGGATACCACCCACGTCACCGAGTATAGTCCCAAGCGGGTTGAGCAAATTGTATTGGATAGAAATAGATGACATCTACAAATTCACGTTAACGACCCATCGCAACATCTTATTATACTTCCATTTAGCCTATCTCAATTTAATAGGATTGCAAGGCTTGAATGTTAACGGTGATAATGAGCTCCAAGGTCGTTCAGAGGCATTTAGCATAAAATTCTCATCAGTGAGCATCAAGGGAATGGCTCCCCGTCCTCGGATTTCCATTTAAAGAAAACGAGCACAAATACACAATAGAATTGCCTTTCTTACTTCTTATGACTGTTAAGGTAAAGCATATTAGAATTGCCTTTTGTAAAGCCTATTCTTATTCAGTACTAAAACTAGAATCATTAAGTAGTAAAGACTGAGAAACTCATAGCTCCTCAACAGTCAAACGGGAAGCATGATAACCTGCTTTACAATATCTGGGCAGAAGGCACAATATGAACTACATTATTTTCCCAGTCAGAATATTGCACGCTGACGCAGCGACCATTTTTCTGCCATATCGGCTTATGGTATTCGCACACCGGCTACAGAGTTTAAATTTGCAAATTGGTAGTTGAGATGTAACCATGTATATCACCATCGATTGAATCATTACGAAACCATTGCATGTTTGCAAAAAAGCAAAGAACAAAAAGCATACCAATTATGAAAAGTAATGACAAATCATTTCATATGATCAACAAATAGTTTCCAGAGCATACAAGAATTGAAGAAACCAAAACATTACAAACACAAAATTTCTAAATCGAAAAGTTTTACAACGGGAGGAAAATGAAGCCACACAATGAAAAACCCAAAAAACTAAAAAGTAGTGGAAAAATAAATAAATAGCACCAGATAGGTCTCACTTATTACACTAGCAACAAAAGAAAAAAAAAAA
>MKEJ01103315.1:0-10828 GCA_001753735.1 Embelia ribes | reverse complement strand
CCCGCAATATGAGAGTTTTGTATACTGGATCGTTTATATATATATATATATATATTAGATTTTCCTTTTTGGTTTAGGTATGGTAGATTTTCACATACAAAATTTCATGTTTGATGAGTTTTATAGATGCATAGAGTTGGTTTCGTTGCAAATTTTAAGCTTTAGTTTATTATATTTCTTGTTTATAAATTAAACAGTATTTGGTTGCTCAAATTTTAAACTAACATAAATTTATTTGTTATTTTGATCTAAATAAGTAGGATATTTTAAACTGTACACATTTAATTTTTTTAAGATAAAAATAAATTGGCTTTTTTATTAAAAGCTGCAACCTAGATGAAATGGTAAATTGTTTCCTAATTGGCCATAATTGGTCAAGATTCTTTTTCCATTTGGCATGGTGTGGTAAAGAGAGATTGGTAATTTGTTTCCTAAATTGACCTGTAATTACTACGCCAAACAAGTTTCTTTTTAAAAAAAATTTCCAGAAGCAAAAATAATTTGTATGTCTTTCCAGTTTGTATCCGTGTGGACTTTTATGTGGTTTCTTCAAACACAATTGATTAACTTTTAACCTTTTTTAAACCCAAAGTTTGGAAGTTATGAGATGTCACATAACATTGAAACTAATGTGTACCTAGCATCAAATTCATCATACATTGATTTATATCCAAATTAGTAAATCAACCACATGAAATAACTTTTCATGTGCATTGTACGTAGGTGTCTGCTTGTCGGGGTGGACACAAATGGAGTTTTTATCAAATAGTACAAGTTTAATTTTCGGACTTTTTGTGTGCACTTTACAATCTATTTTTCACAAAATTAAAAAAGAAAGAGAATAGGTGCTAGTTGGGAGGTATTTCGGTAATTGTATGGGTCATTTACGGCTTAAGCTTGGCACCCTCCAAATTTTTTTGGTTAAAATACAATGAACATATAAACATCATCATAAAATAGTATTATTTTTGAAACCTTGATGAAACTTTTGGAATCCACATAGGCGGAGTGAAAATATACCCAATGAATTATTGGGTATGATGGGAAATAAGTAAAAAATTGTGAAGGTGTAGCCGTTGTCTGCGGAAGGATAAGAATTGGTGATACTGACCTATGACTTCATTAATGGAGCTTGCAATCACCTATATAATTTTTTTTAATCAAAATTTTAGTATAAAATTTTTAATTTATTATTTTAATATTAAATTTATTTTATATTTTTTTGTTGTAGGTTGAACTACCGGTAACGTTTGTGGTGGTCATTGGTGGAAATGTAGTTATTTGCATATCCAGCAATTGTAGATAGGGAGCCCGGGCCCAATATTTTCTATAGTGATATAAATATTTTTAGGTTTAGAAAGACGTGTACGGGAGGTATTAAAAATTTTAAATACTCATAATTTCATTATAATTCACGTCTTAAAATTTCAATCATTTATCCCCGTATTACCACTTAATATATTTTGCATTTCTAGGAAAAATCAAATTTTTACATAGCATGTAGAAAACTGTAAGTGCTTTTTATTTTGTTTGCTTGCATTCTTTAATCTAGAAAACTAGATATTTTTTTTCCAAATTCAAAAAAATAAATGAAAAATTGTTAGTTTGTACTCCCTCATTCTCTTTTTAAGTGACTTCTTACGTTTTGGCACACCAATTAAAAAAAATAATTAGTAAATTAATATGAACCCTCATCAATAGTTGTGCATTGCGGATAAATGTGTAACTTTGGAAAAAAGAAAAGTAATTAATAAAAGAGTAATTTGGATAATTTACCAATTTTTACCATCGAAATTATGAAAATATCACTTATTTAGGAATTTCTTCATTTTACTTAAAGATCACTTTCAAAAGAACATAAAAAGTATACCTTAATAATACTTGAAACCCTAAAAAATGTTATTAATTCAAGATAAGTACAATTCCACTACAAGTACGAGAATAATATTTATATATATATATATATATATATATATATATATATATATATATATTACCTTCTCTAACTATATTCGCTCTAATTGTAATATTTGTACGTACAATTGGTTAATATATGTCCCATTAAATTAAAATTTTAAAATAATAAATTTACTACAATAGAAATTATTAAAATAATATAGATATATCTCAATTTACCACAATGAAAATTATTAAAAATAAATTTTCTATAAGATCATACAACAAGATATAAATATATATAATTCTGAATAAATATAAAATAATATATCATTATAGAAATTATGAAAATAATATCTAAGAGTTCAAAATTTCTAGAAAATAAATATATTTAAAAGTTGATTCCTACCAATCTAAGCTTCTCCATCAATCTTAAAATATTATCCTAATCAATATAATTTTTTAAAAATATTATCATTATAAGATTTTCACGTAGCTAAAATTAAACTAAATAAACATTATTTTGTTTTTTGTAAAAGCATCGCCATAGTATAATTCTTACCGAATTCCATTTTTTATAAAGTTATAAAAGATTGAAACAAATAATATATAAGATGTCATATAATAAATAATTTTAATTAAAAAATATTAAAAATAAATTTATAAAATAATTAAAATTAATATGATACAAAAAAATATATAATACACATAATTCACGCCTTGCATGGGGTGCTTTCAAATAAATTCTAATTGAAGATCGCCCCAATTAATATATCAACTGTTAAATCTGTTTTAGAGACCTAACAATTGGGTGAGGTCATTTTTTAAATTATATCTTGAAGTTGAGATATGTTTTAAAGCGGATTTCAATTAAAATTCTGTATTCTTTAATCCGTATTAGCTTTCTCGATAACATAAGTGAGAGGACAAACACAAAAAATGAAAATGATATTTCAAACCCAAGAAAATTCAATAAATTTATACATATCATGTCACTTCAAAAAAAATAAACAATAAAAACATAAGTATCACATTACAAGTTAGAACAAGAAAATAGACTGCAAAACAACCATCACAGAGACGATACAATTTCTCCACCGCTATTAGTTTGATTGGTCAATAATTCAAGTGCAAAAGTACAAACATAACACGTCAAAATGTTAATGTCACCCAAAGAAAATAAGATAAAGTTATGCATATTATCTAACCAGCCACAGTCCTATAAGTTTACTAGGTGGGGTCAAGTTCTTATAATATTTTAGCGTCATAAAATTTTAATATAAAAATCTTTATTTATATTGAAAAAATTATGACTTTCCATGAGTTTACTAGTTTAGTGGTCAAAAAGCAACCAACTTTAACTCAGTTTTATATAGGGTCAACACAATATTTTTAACCATTCTTGTGTGGATTTTAAAGTTCATAGTGTGAACTTCAAGACAATATATTCATATTGTCAAAATCATAAACGGTGTGAATAGAAATTAGTTTCAAAGTGAAATATTTAAAGGGGGTGGTGAGAATTGTCTCGCATCAACTAACTAAAGGCTTCATGGGCTGTATACATACCCTCCTATATACTTGTAAGATATGTAATCTAATATATCACATGCACATGGAGGTGGATGTAGAAATACCACATGTGCACGTGATGTCCGACATAATCGACATGACCCGGCTGAGCTCGGGACCTAGGCTTGGTAGTTGGTTATGCATAGCACGTTAGATGTATCCTTATTGACTAAACCTAAAATGTGCAGACTCTTATACGTAGCAAAAATTCGAATTGTGCCATCTTATTGTCGGAATTTATTTTTTATTACTAAATTAATTAAATTAATCATACTCCTACTTTTTCCTTGGTCGTCCCGATACGGGAATGATTTTTGCTAAATCTAATGTAACAATGTGATGAATAAAAATGTAAAAATAGTAACAATAAGAATCTTGCCTTTGACTCAGAATCTGATATATTAGTTTCCGCTCTTAATTCCCCTAAATGATGAGTTCCGATTGAGTTAGTTTATAAAATCATGGCGCATTTTTTATATGTTTTACTTCGATCTAGTGTCGAGAGCATATCGGACTCCATAACTATGCCTTATAAAATTTCTAAGTTACCTCAGACAGGTTCGAAAATCTTAGACTTTTAGACTAAAACAATTTATTAGATTAAGATTCCCCTAAATAATTAGTACCGACTAAATTTGTCTAAAAAATCATCAACATTTATTACCTGGTAGTTGGTTATGCATGACGCATTAGATGCGTATTTGTTGGCTGAACCTAAAATGTGCAGATCCTATGCGTAGTGAAAATTCGAATTAGTCGGAATTCATTTTTGATTACTAAATTAATTAAATTAATCATACTTTTACTTTCTCCTTGGTTGTCCCGATACGAGAATGATTTTTGCTAAAACTAATGTAACAATGTGATGAATAAAAACATAAAAACAGTAACAATAAGAATCTAACCATTGACTGAGAATCTAATTGATTAGTTTCCACTCCTAATTCCCCTAAATGATGAGTTCTGGTTGAGTTAATTTATAAAATCACTGAGCGTTTCTTATAATTTCTAAGTTACCTCAGATAGGTTCGAAAATCATAGACTTTTAGACTAAAACAATTTGTTAGATTAAGATTCCCCTAAATAATAAGTATCGACTAAATTTGTTTAGAAATTCACAAACATTTCTTACCTGGCTTATCTTGAACTAGTGTGTCATCGGGAGCGTGTCAAACTCCATAACTAAGCCTAAGCAATTTCTAAGTTACTTCCGACAAGTTCGAAAACTCTAAATTTTCTAAGTCAATTTTTCCGTCTTAAGATTTAGGAATATCATTCTTATTAATTGGGGTGTTCGGAGATTCGACTAACCTAATTTCATCCCCAAGGCAAGAACTAAACTAGCCTAATGTAATAAAATTAAATATAGCAACATTTAATTTAAAATATGGAAATTTAAACATTGCAACAATTAAAACAACAATTATATTAAATAAATTTAAACAACTAAATTAAGCAAGAAAATAGCTAGCTTGCAAATTAAAGCATGAAAATAAAATATTATAATTAATTTAAGCAACACTATTGCTAACAAATTTAAACAACTTTAATTAAACAAGAAACTGACAACTTAATTAAGAAGAAATTAACTTACAAACTTGTCGAATTAAACTAAATTACAAGGCAAGAGCTTCAAATATACATCTTCAACATCAAGAACACAAGAACAAACCAAAAGAAAAAAGAAAAAAAGAAAGAAGAAAGATAGAGAGAAGGGAGAGCAAATGCTCAGAAAGTGGGTATCTAACTAAAAAATAAGTGTAACAGCGAGGAATAACTTTTGTGCCACATATATAAAATTTAAGAATAAAAAATTTGGAGGTATTTTTATAATTGTATAAATTAGATTCTGTTTCTGTGGCTAAAAAGCATTGCCTCAACCGTGCTCTTTTTTATTCACTGTCAAGAGGCTCTCGGCCCCCGTAAAAGCCTACACTATGCAGCATCACAAAACGTGAAAACCTTCCAGACCATATCACTGTATGCCCATCAGCACTGAGGGTCAAATTGTCTGCTAGGAATATCCTCATTACTAAGATAGCAGCCAGTAGACTTGAGTGAAATCAGTATGGTTCCTAAGATAAGAAAAAAATGGTTGTATTTATTAACTAAAGATCTCAATGGAAAGGATAGAAGGATGTCATCCTCGAGTACTATGCTTGCTTATCTAGTAGTAGGAATTCCGTACAGAAGGATGTCTGCATAATATAATTCTGTTTTATAACACTGTTCGTGACTAGTTCAACCAACTTTGTCTTCCACTCGTCTTAATCCAAACAAGCCACTCATAATATATTAACAATCAAAGATATAATTAAGTGGCATAAAGGTCCTTGGCTTATAACAGGTCTTGGATACAATAGCTAATAAAAAAAAATTCATCAGGTTGTCAATTAAGCTACTTAATCACTACAAGTGTGCATTATTAGTTGAAGAAACACTCAGAACGGTACGATTCCAAGAAGACTGGATTGGGTTCCAGCCCTGCTTCCTCTCCTCATGGACCGCACTATCATCATTATATATATGTCCTTTTATGGATTTCATAAATTCTCTTTTGACAGTTCATTAGTAGGGTTTTGTACGGGGCTCACCCTCTATGACACTCTTTTCGATAATATATTTACTTCTTGAAAAAAAAAGTATTAATCAGCACATGATTACAAGATATGCAAGGATAAAACTGTATCACTTAAAATCTAAACATGTCCAAAATCAAAGAAAGAGCAGACGAGATTAGTTTGAAAGGTAGGGCATGTGTGATCGCTTCGTGGCACATTGTCAGCGAGTGAGGCATCACTCTTTCTTATATTAGTTAATAATGGATACTAAAAACATGAATCACTCTTATGCAGGAATAAGTGTAAGCGCCATGTGGCACGTTGTGAACAAATTATGCATCATTCTTTCTTTGTACTAGTGAGATACTTAAAAACGTGAATCACTCTTACGCAACGTACACATAATAGCATTCAAGCATAGAAAGACATACTTGAATTCATGCATAATCAGATATCAATTTCAATACATGGACGCAAATTGTAGGTATAGCTCAAAAAGGTAAAGAAATCGTGGCACTCTATTGTAAGTCTGACAAAAATCGGATGGATATAGAGCGGAGTTTTTACCGAAATTTTTTCCGACAATACAATGCCACGTAGGGCCATACTTCTTATCAAACTCCTTCTTTATCTGCTCTGCCACATCTTTCTCCACACTCTGCTTCTCAAACGCCTACAAGCACATGTATAAATTACTAAAACTCGTAAACTTCCCACTAAAAGGACCTATTAGGGAAGGAGAGGAGTCCATCATAAACCACTGACTGGATCAATTTTTATCGAATCTAAAGGTTTAATATCTTTTGGAATGCTTTACTAGAAAATTACTTAATAAATATAGTATATGGAGCTCTTTCTGAATGCCTTGTTTAAATTTCAGTGAGAAGGAGAGGCAGCAATCTGGTATTGCTGAAAGTACTGGCTGTTTATGGATGTATTTGGCTGATGTACGGGCTTCAGAGAGACGATCTCACGTGCACTATAACCTATTTTATGACCCATCAAAGTATGGAGGACCATTGTTACCACCTGCTCCTGCTTTAGCACCAACTTTATGGCCCCAATTCCATCTTCGATGGGCTTGCCCTTCAGAAGGCCAGTCAGGACAGATTGAAGTTCAATGTAGAAGCATGGCTGTCAAATTCTCTGAAATGCAGAAGGTAATTTTCTTGTGGTTTATTTATTCGTCTCTTATGTCTCTTTGTTACATGACATTGCTTCCTGTTAGAAGGTTATGAATTTGTCTGTCACCTCCGTACATGGATTAGTGTCTTTGTTTAATTAGTGGTTTCGAGAGAGGTGTACCATTTAAAGTAAAGAAAACTACTACAACATGCCCATAAATGTGAGCGTAAAGGTTCCTTTCCCTTACATATCATCTAATTTGAGTTTTTCTATATGACCTATTGTTGATGTTTCTATATGTATCTCCTCGTGTAAAATGTACACTTTGAAGAACATAACATTTTACACGAGAATATTTCACATTGAAGAACAGCTTAAAAGTGTCAAGTTTGATCTGCATTTAGCTCATACTTCTTATGGGCATCTAATTTTCCTTACATGGAACAGAAAGGTAAATTGTTTTTGTATTATTATAGCCCAAATGTGTCCATCTAGAAGTAGGAATTAAATTTGCATTATTTGTGCAAGCAATTCCCATTGGCACCCGCTATTTTATCTCTGACACCCCATATAATTTTTAATTAAGATTACTATTGGCACCACAACTAATAATTATTAGCAACTTGCACAATTTATTTTTTGAAATTTGAAAGGGCGACAATTAGATTATAAGCTATATAATTGTTCCCTCTTTCCCCTTCGTTCTCTATCCGACGCTCTCTTTTCTTCAACTGCCATCACCTCCAAGCCTCCACCACTACCCTCTGCCACCACCATGCCTTCGCTACCAGCAGCCATCGCTGAAAGTTGAAAGTTACATGTAAACCCAATTTAAGGATTTTCCTGTATATTTTTTTAGCTTTTTTACAAAAAAAATTCATCGAATATAAGCAATTTCGAGCATAAATAAGCTAAGTAACCAAATTGTAAACTAATATATTTACATATTGTATGTCTATTAGTTCTATTGAAGAACACACATTTGAGCATGAAGATTGGGAATAAAATTTAATATTTTCTAGAGATAGGTCCATTGATCATCTTCACCAAATTATTTTTAAAATGATAAAATATATATATTAGAGAGTTTTGATTGAAAAAATTAGGATTTCATATTTGGGTTTGCTGGGAGAAGATGAAGTAGAGAGAGGGTGTTTAGAGGAAGTAGATGAGGTGTTGGAGGAAAATTGAATGGTTGGGTATTTTGGTAATTTCAATGTGGTGCTAGAGGTAATTAGTGTGGTGTCAATATAGCAAATTAAATCCAACTTTATTAGTGTGGTGCCAATAGTATTAGTAATATGGGATAGAAGAGTGTCAGTAAGTGTTGTCAAGGGTAAAATAATTGGTGCAAATAGAATTCCCCCTTTTGCAGAAGTTATTGACTTTGTATCAATTTAACATATAGCTTGTTTAGCAAACACTACATTAGGAATCAGTTCAAATACACCCCTTCTACTATTTTTACTCAGTTTTGTTTCATTCTAATTGTCTAAATTTACAAATGCTAATAGGAAAAAGTGGTAGCCGAAAGAAAAGCAAAAGAAGTTGTTGCCTCTGTGGAGTCATTGACGATGGCATTGCAGCACGAAAAACAAATCAGCAGCTCAGCTATGAATTTGGCTACGAGGGCTACGAAGGAAAGTGCGGCCATAAAGCGTGCAATACAATCTTTGGGGTGCAAAGTTAATTTCTCAAACAGCGGTGATTGCGCTGTTGACATTGAGGGTAATCCGTTTGGGTCCCAGATAAAGTATGCAGAGAGTCTCTCGAAGAGCGAATTGGATGGGACTCAGCAAAGCAATGAGAAATCAGATTTGTCTGTGGCAATTACAGTTATGACTGATGATGTGGATTCAAATGATCCGATTAGTATGGTTTGCGAATCTTTATGCCCAATGCGTACGCGAGACGGAGTTTGCAGGTGGCCTGATGCTGGTTGTGCTCAGATGGGTAGTCAGTTTGTCGGTCTAAAAGCAAACTTCGATGCTTTTGACCGTCTTTCTATCGATGACGGTTATTTTCAGCCAGAGTAGGTAGCGCAGATAACTTATTTATTGAGCTCCATTAATAAAACAAAGACCACAAGCGCAAAGGATGAGCAATACCAGAGACCTCCATGTCTTTTAGCTTAACCCCAAGAAAGAGTTGAGTTTGGCTATAATAAACCAACTGTGAATCTTTCCGAAGGAAAGCAACCAGCTTGGAGTTTTGTAGGTAAGGTTTTGTCAGAATAGTCAAAATATCCATTCATTAGCGATATAGAGTTGTATGTATAGGGGTAGGAAACTGGGAAGGAGAAAAAGCTCATCATGAAGCAGTGCGGATCAGTTTGGACAATAAGACTTATAGAGATAGATAGCTGTCCAACCTTATAGAAAGCTTGAAGTTGTTCACCGTAGAGATGAACTTTCAAGTGCTTGTATGACTTTTCTATGCATTTTTGCCGTATTTCCATTTTTTTCATCCGAATAAAGTAGGTTTATGTACAGATTCTGGGTCAATTCATCACCACGGTATTGTTAAAAAAGATTGTAAGTCAACTGGTATGGTGACGGTGAGGCTTTGTATTCATGTTAAAAGAAATTGGTTTCTATAATTTTTGAATATTTTCATTGTCCTTTTTTTTCCCTTCAATCCAAATTTCCAGCTGGGCTTTCTATTATGTTCCTTTCCGCTTGTTTCTGTTACTCTTAAATAACATAAAGAAAATTCTTCTGAAATTAAAGTTTAAATGTATATTTTGTATGCTTTCCTCTAATTTTTCTTGCATTTGTTGCTAAATTTATACGCTAGATTTTTATTAGCAGGCTAGATTAAGCTAATATCACAATTATACATCAATTTATGCAAATAAAAAGTTTATTGCTATAGTCCAGGCAAACAAATGTTTTGAACTAAATAATGTGCAACGGTAACTTGTATTCATTTCTGTAATGTTAAAATGGAAATTACTTGTCACGCACACCCGCTTGGTTTTACGAGGGGATGCAACGAAAAACGTGAATGAACTCTGGGGCAGAACTTGGTCTCTCTCTGCAGGCTCATCTGCTTAAATTTGCATTTTTACTAACACAATTGCCAATTATTACAATGCAATCATCCCCATATAGAAAATAATTACTTACACTGCATAATATATTACCTAAGAGCAAACCCTTGGGGCTGGGTCGTGAGGGCGCCCAGGGTGAGCGACTTCACCTTTTTGCAGCAAGTACGTTGCAAGCATTGATTTAGGTACAGTGTGGGGGCCCATTAGGATTTAAACAGTGGAGCACAATTTTCCATAAATACTTGCATTTTCAGAAACTGTCAGGAAAGCTTGCGGGGGCAACGGTGGCTAAACATTAAAAAGTGGAAAAAAAAATATTTTATTACATTTGCCCTTTAGAAAAGCAACGATGATTGTTTTAAAAAAAATTTCCAAAAACTTCTATAAATAAGTATTTTCTTATGTTTATTTTTTTCCGCACCATTCTAATATTTAGTCAACAGCCAAGTCTTCATTCTTTATTTTGTCTAACAATCTCATCTTATTTTTGTACAATTTTTAAATTATGGATTTAGATCATCCAAAATTTAGAAATTTTATATCATTTTATGCAACTACTCCAAAATTTGACAATGTTCAAAATTCTAAATATTCTCTAAATCCCTCAAATATTCCAAACTAT
>MKEJ01103313.1:0-11859 GCA_001753735.1 Embelia ribes | reverse complement strand
TTCTATGAGAAGAAAAGACACTTTCCCCAAATTGATTCTTTGATTTGATCTAATAAGGTTGACCAACATGGGATTACGTTTGGTAGCGTGTGAGCCATTGTCGAAAGTATCCAATAATAGACACCCTATTAAATTAACCCTTTAAAGTTGGCAGTCCAAGAAGGGAGCAGCGAGCACCCGACCCTCCAAATTTCGAGATTTACATAGGATACGTGTATAAAATTTTGTTTCATATAGGACATGCCCCTTAAATTTCTACCTTACTATTAAAATATTGGGCTCAGCCCGCACGCAAAAATATTGGCTTGGTCACCTCCCATTACCCCTACTGCTTCAATATCTTTCCCTTTTTTGGACAAAGGAGAGTTGTCTCGGTTTTAAAATTAGCAACTGAAATTTCAATGATTTTTTTTAATTAAATTATATACGGAATCTATGCTTTTAATTTTTGCCACATATTTCAAAATAGGTGATGTCTGTTTGTTGAGCATGGCATGTCATGTAGCATCCTAGAAAATTTCGGATAAATTTTTCACTTTATAAAAAATATTATTGCAGAAGTTGTAATATTATTATTTATTTCTTATCGTGATGTTCGTTGTCGGATATTTGTATTCTATATTGTGGCGTACAAGATGGGGCTTGTCGAAAGTTGCATTATGAAGTGTACGAGGAGTTTTATACATTCAAACGCTATTCCGAAAGTTGCAAAATACTCTTATATGCGTCGATGTAACGTCCATGAAATTTACATAGTATTGTGTTGAAACTAAACAATATTGTTGCACGAGTTGTAACGATATTGTTTCTTGTATGTCGCAGGTTTTCCTGAATTATATTATATATTATTCTAGTTCTACTAGTTAGCATATTACACTTGTTCATAGAAAAAAAAATGTGTTGCATTTATACTAGAATAAAATAGCCTAATATAAATATTGAGTATTTATATTAGAGTATTTTTTGTAACTTTTTTTTAAAAGTATTGTTACACCTGTTTGGTATTTTAATAATATATCTCAAACCAGAACTCATATGATGGGCCAATGATATATCATTGAAAAGTTATTTCATTCATTTACGACTTTCATTTTTTGAGAAAAATTTAATTCGAATCAGGAAAAGGTCGAAAAGTGGGATGAAGTGTTCAGGAAAAACGTGCCAGCAGATGTTGTGACAACAGTCCGATATTTTAGTTATGTCTCTCAAATCATAATTCCAATTAAAATTTACAAAATACCGTTTGAAATCTATTTCAATCCTCTATAATTTTTATGTTTTGACAAATGGACAATTTAAAGCGTATAGTGGTCAAAATAGAGCCCGAAATACGTGGGATAGAACTTCTAGATTTCAGGAGCAATGTGTTGACTTGTCAAATATGTCAAGCTAAGAAAGTGACCTTATTAGCTCTTATAAATCCGGCCATAAGCTTCATATTTCACTATTTTCTTTCTCATTTGCTAGCTTTATGTGTGTGAAAGAGTTGAGAGTGAAGAACTAACATTCGACCTTGCAGGTGGGGTATAATCTAGCTCCGATGCATGTCAGCCCAAACAAACTACATATTCTTGATTCTTGGAGTGAGATCTCTCTTTTGATGTAAGCCTCGACTTCTTATTTTCCCGTTTGAAATTTTCCGGTTTGCTTTCCGTTCATGTACGTCGAATAAAGTTGATTTTATTCTTCCTCGTGTTGCGTAGATTTTTTTTGTTCTAAAGGTGTATATTGATTTTCATTTATTTACTAGATCATTTTAGGTGATTTATGCTTCAAGTTGTTCAGGCCGAAATTATCAAACTCGAGTCGTAGTCCGACTTTAAACCCTTTACCTTTTCTTATCCTTATTGCGAGGGCTACATATTGAAATAATTTCATACACTTTTATCATGGTGTGCTATTCACGATTTTTCAAGCAACAATAAAAAAAATAATAAGTTCCCAAACTCATTCTTACGTGTTGTAGACCAATATTGTATGTAGGAGTGTGTTGAACCAAGACGTATAGCTACTTTAACCCGAGGGACATATATCTAACCTTTGAACAAATGTTAAAACAAAGAGAGGATTCGGTGCCCTACTGTAATAGTTGGAAAACCTAATCAGGAAATTTTTACTAAAATTGTATAGTTGCTTATTATGGATTATAGTATTACTTTCTATATTTGCATGGTTGCTTATTATGGATTATAGAAGGGGGCATAAGAAATGCACCTAAGTTTTGAAATAAATGAATGAGATACTAGTCCCAACTTTGGCAGTTTTGAGTCGTTGTTGAGTCGATTTATATTGCATCGATATTGTATTGCATCTTATATTCATGATGTACACTTACACTTTATGGCACCACATAACATCTTGTATATCATAATATTTAGTAGAATGACTAGTATGCCTTTTTTTTCCATATATTTGTATCAATCTGTTTTGTAGGTGTTGGGATGACGGATGGGCATGCTTAGCCTTTCCGAATGATGTATTACTTCGAAGCTTGTAGATATTGCAGTTTTCTTTTGTTGTTATGTTGGCCACACTCATGTTGTATTATTTTGGCCTTGTAATAAAAGTTGAATAAGAGAACCAATATTGTATTACATTCAGTAATTTATTATTTAGACACTTTTACCTTCACTTTGATTCAAGCTTGTAGCTTGTTTGTTGTATTATGTAAATAAGGAGTTTCCTAATATTATCATACCCATGTGCAATTGGGTTAGTATGTATTTATATTTCTACTTAGCATACTCTGATAGACTGTTGTTGATTACTATAAAACAGGGGAGAGTTTATGCGATAGCGTTGTTTTCCTTTTCTTTTCTTTTCTTTAAAAAATTATATATTTTTCTTTCTCTTTTCTTTAAAAAAGGGAAATACTCACCCTTCGGGTTTCTCGGAATTTGGGGTGACAAGTTGGTATCATAGCATGACCAGGTTTACATAAAACCTTGTTGGCTTGATGGTAGGATGGGCCAAGAGTGTAGGTGGGGTATTTGTTTGGTTGTAGTTGTCTTGTTAGCATAGAAGTGTGCATAGCCGTGTTGCATGAGTAATATTTGTAGTTATTTGTTTTCTTATGCGAATTGTGCTTATGGCTTGTTATGTGTTTGTTTGTGTTATGAAGTGAGTTATGGCCCGCGGAGTTGGACGTGGACGAGGTCGTAGAGCAGTTGCTCAAGGTGGTCGTGAAAGAGGACGTAGTGTACAAACCGATGGTCGAGGTGCTGGGATAGTAGAAGCTATGTGTACTTGAGCATGGGAAGCCAAGGTTCGAGCAGCCGAGGAGTTTTTTGAGCTTGAGGATAATATTACGAATGAAGAAGCAGTGGAAAAAGAAGTTAATGAGTCAAACATGGATAAGTATGAGGAAGAGGAAGTTGAGCCTCAACCTCGTGCTTAACGACGTGCTCTCAAGCAGAAGCGGAACAAGTTGGGGGTAGTCAAGTGGACACCGCTAGATTGATATGAGCTATGGAGGAGGTTATGCACAATCTTGCATGTAATACTCGGGCAGAAGGGAATGGTGGAGAGACTGAGCATCAATGGTACAGATGCAGTTTCGACGGATGGTTCCACCTACTTTTAATGCTGTAGAGAAGAGATCATAGCCGAGTAATGTCTTACCACAATTGAGAGTATCTTCAAGGTATTTCAGATGGTCGACGATGACTTACGTTGTCACAACGCCTTTCTATTTCTGGGGATAAGCGGCAAAATGGTGGAAGGGTTATATACAAGTGTGGGGACAAGATGGTTTGATTCGGGAGGCATTTTGGAGGGCATTCCTTGAGGAGTTCTTTCCTCTTTCTCTTTAGGAGAGGAAGACAACTGACTTTATAAACTTGGTTTAGAAGATGACAACAGTTCAGCAATATCAGAGGACATTCAAAGGTCTATCCCTTTATGCACTGGAACTTGTCCAAACGGAGAAGATTTGGATCAAAAGGTTTAAGGGTGGTCTACGTCATGTCATCCGAACAACGGTAGTTGCGGGGAGGTATGATTTTTATGACAAGTATGTTGGGGAGGCAATGAAAGTTGAAGAAAGTCTAATGGACTGGCAGCAGATAAAAGCACATCCATCAAGGCCGTCGGGTCAATCATCTGGTGATATATCTATTATGGATGTTTTGGGTAGCCGTAATGTTGGAAGTATTGGGGGTGCTGATAGTTCGAATACTGGGGGTGGCGGTGATCGTAAAAGATCTCATGATCAGTTTTCTTCTTCTCGTGGTGGGCATTCTCAACCTATACGATCTTCATCTTCGAGTTCTTCTGTTCAGGTGGCGGGGTGCTTCAACTGTGGCCAACAGGTTCATTTTGTGAAGGATTGCCCTCTCCCACTTTCTATCATCTTTGTGGTACTAAGGGACATTTACAAACTAGGTGTTTGTCGTTGTTTTGTCATAGATGTGGTGGTCATGGACACATTCAGTCGCATTGTCCCGAGGGGTTTGCAGTTCCTAGCAGCTCTCATAGGCCGGCGAATCCTTCTCCAACTTGTATTAGTTCTCAGATGTCGTACGTTCCTCCGCCCTCATCTTCTTCTATTTAGCAGGGTGTAGGATCATTATGGGAAGAATATCAGGGAGGCAACAATGGTGGCAGAGGCTTTCAACAAGGTCAGACTTCTCAGGCTCGTGCCTATGCTATGCCTCCGATTTTGGAGTCTTCTAAGCCATCTGTTGTTAGAGGTATTCTTCCTTTTATGACTTCTTGGGTGTACGTGCTATTTGACATGGGTGCATTTTGCTCTTTCATATCTGCATGATTTATACGCATGTTAGAACTACCTATTGAACGTTTGGATTTTCCCATTCATGTTGATAATCAGGGGGATATATCTTTTTTTATTGACAGTGTTTGTCGGCACCATGAATTGATGATTGTTGAGCTTGTTTTTCTTTTAGATTTTGTTGTATTTAGTATAATAGGGTTTGATGTCATTATCGGTATCGATTGGTTTACACGCTATCGTGCTATTATTGATTGCGAGAATAGGAAAGTAGTTTTGATCACCGATTTGGAAGTTAGTGTTCGTTATCAAGAGGTGCGGCAGCCTTCTTCTTTGTTTTATCGTAAGGCTCGAGCTACTCTAACTTGTATGCTAGCTAGTCTTGCTCTTTCTAAAGTCAATGTGTCGGGGTTGGAATCTATCTCTGTTGTGTGTGAGTTTCTGGATGCTTTTCCTAATGATCTTTGTGGACTTTCTTTCGAGAGAGAAGTCTAGTTCTCTACTGATTTGGTTCTGGCAACGAGTCCTATTTCTATTGTTTCATATCATTTGATCCCAATGGAGATGAAGAAGCTTTGGGAGCAGATAGAAGACTTGAAGAATAAAGGTTTCATTTAGCCGAGTACTTCACCTTGGGGTGTTCTAGCTTTGTTCATTCCGGATAAGGATGGTTCAATGCAGATGTGCATTGACTATCGTAAGCTTAATTGTGTTACCGTGAAAAACAAGTATCCATTGCCCCATAGCAATGATTTGTTTAATCAACTTTGGGGTTCTTACTTTTTCACAACAATTGATATTTGTTCTGGATATCATCAGTTACGTGTTTGGAAAGAGAATATTCCGAAGATGACCTTTTGTACTCGTTATGGTCATTACAAGTTCCTAGTGATCTATTTGGTTTGACGAATGCACCGACAACATTTATGGATCTTATGCATCATATCTCCTATTCATATCTCAATTGTTTTGTGGTAGTTTTCATTGATCATATTCTTGTCTATTCACCTACCGAAGAGGCACATCAGGAACATTTAAGGTGCGTTCTTTCTATTCTTCGAGAACAACGGCTTTATGCAAAGTTTTCCAAATGTGAATTTTGATTGAGGGAAGTTCATTTTCTTGGACATGTTTCAAAAAGTGGCATTACCATAGATCTTTCTAAGATTGAGGCTGTTACCGAATGGGAACAACCAAAATCTTATTCGAGATTGGTAGTTTCTTGGGGCTTTCATTAAGGATTTTTTTTCATTTAGCAGCCCCAATGACGCGACTTACTCACAAGAGTGTTTGATTCGGGATAAAGTTCTTAGAGAGTCTTATCATTCTCATTTAGCGGTTCATCCGAGAGGTACCAAAATGTTCCATGATGTTTCTCGTCAGTTTTGGTGGCCTAGTATGAAGAAAGATGTAGCGGAGTTTGTGTCTCATTGCCTTACATGCCATTAGGTTAAGGCTGAGCATAAACGTCCCAATGGGCTGTTACAGCCATTGCTATGGGGTTGCTATGGGGTTACCTAAGTTGAGAAAGTGTTGCAATGATATTTGAGTTATCGTAGAACATTAAACAAAGTCTGCTCATTTTCTTCGGATTTGTACGACCGGCTTAGTTGAGAAGATTTGTCGAAAATATATTGATGAGATCATTTGTTTGCATGGGGCTTCTATATCTATCGTGTCAGATCGTGATCCTCATTTCATTTTGCGGTTTTGGTCTAGTCTCCAAGCATCATTGGGAACTAATTTGTCTATGAGTATGGCATTTCATTCGCAAATAGATGGTCAATCCAAGTAGACTATTCAGACTCTAGGGGGCATGCTTCGGACATGTGTTATTGATTTGGTGATGGTTGAGAATAACATATTAGCTTGATCGAGTTTGCATATAATAACAGCTATCATGCGAGTATTGAGATGGCACCACTCGAAATTTTATATGTGCATCCGTGTCGTTCTCCTATATGTTAGATACAGGTTGGTGATGGTGCATTTTTTGGACCAGATTTGGTACAATAAACAACTAGAAACATTCAGTTGATCAAACGGCGGTTGGAAACAGCTTGTAGTCAACATAAGAGTTGTGATTATATATGACGCCAACCTTTATCGTTCGAAGTTGGTGATCACATGTTCTTGAAAGTTTTCCCTAAACAAGGCATCATACACTTTTGTAAGAAAAGGAAACTTTATCCTTATTTCATTGGCCCATTCTTGATTTTCGAGGTGGTTGGTAAAGTTGCATATTGTTTAGCTTTGCCGCCTCAATTATCAAGTGTTCATCATATTTTCCACTTCTCTATGCTTCTAAAATATTTGAGAGATCCTTTCTTACGTAATCAATTTTTACATTAAAGAAGATGTGTCTTATTAAGTTCGACCAGTTTGGATATTGGATTCGAAAGAATAGGTGCTTCGAAGATGTGTGATATTATTGGTGAAAGTGTTATACAAAAGTGGATGGATGAAAGAAATAACTTGGGAACGTGAGGAGGAGATGCAAAGTAAATACCAGAAATTGTTCACAGATATGTTCCAAACTTCGAGGACGGAATTTATTTTTTGGGGGGAAAGAGTTGTGAGGCTACATTAGTTATTTTAAGACTCATAAACTTGAAATGATGTACTTAACCATGTAACAAGTGCTTAGCAGACTTTTGGCAAGTTTAGGTAGCAAAATGACTTTTAAAGAAGGATAATTTATAAATAGCAGTTGGGTATTTTGATCATAATTTTTAAACCAAAAGTCTAATAAAAACCTGTAATACGTGGTTAAAAGATATTTCAATGATCTACAACTTTCATGTTTTGACAAAAAGTCAAATTAAAGTGTAAGTGGGTCAAAAGAGGGTCCAAACAAGGGCTGAGGGTAGGGTGTCGACATTCTAGAGGTGGGGTGTTAACCCTTCAAAGGACAAATGATTTTTGGGCTTTTGAAGCTTAGAATGTCGACACCCTAAATTGGGGTATCGATAGTCTTGTAAAAAAATGTATATATATGTATATATTCGTAGTTACATTATATTTCTCAAACCCAATAATTATAAACATGCCCCTTTTAACCCATAGCCATCTAGAAAGAGGAGGAAAAGAGTCTTTGGGAAAAATTAATCAAATCCTAGGTGGTAAATCATCCTAATTACCCATCCAAGAATGGACTGAGTTCTTCTTTTCATTCTCTATGAAGTGAGGTAAGTATCTTTCTGCATTCATTCTCGTCGGGTAGAACCCTAGTTTATCCAATAGCTTGTCATCGATTAATTAAAGTATGTATAAATGATAAATGATTGATTATTCATTGATTACTTGTAGGTGATCAAGAATTGAGTGGTAATTCCCCTAAAAGCTATTTCTACGATTTCCTACAGAGTCTTTTAAAGAGTTGCACACATGATTCACATACAAGTTATTATATGTATTTATATATGATTTGACATTGGATGTTTAAATATCCTAGTTGTAGGGTAGTATTTGATGTTGTGGCATGAACTTGAGATTGAATTTATCATATGAAAAGATGTTAAATTGGTTGAAAGTTGTTATATGTGAAATTGAAGGTGTTAAAATGGTAAAATTGTAGTTTACATGTACGAGGGTGATGAGGTTTGACCTTCTAATATGTTGTTTAAATAGGGTGACGATAATTGGCTCTATATGTTATTATCATTAGTGGGTACCGAGGATTGGCCCTCTATTGTTATAATATTTATGAGTTCTAAATGGAACTTAGCGTAGGAAAGACTATTCACAAAACCTGTACGCATAAAGTCACGGGGAAAGAGTACGAGTTTAAAATGTGAAACGTAAAAGTTGTAGAACTGATATATATGGAGATAATGTGCATTATATTACGAGTATGAGTATTCTTTTGGACGATTTCTATGAGTTGCTTGCTGGTTATATTTCTTGGCTATTGTGATATATTTTTAGAGCTTTGTATGTATAATTTTTTGTAGTTTTAAATTGAAATTCAGTATTCCTAACCGCCCATTTGGGATATTTTTTTTCTTTATTTATTTTCTTTTGTAAAACCCCAAGTAGAAATAGGTACTGGTGGTCCATGGACACAAGATTATAATTATGGTTGGAGCTCATTTGAGGGGTTGTAGGTGTCTTGCTTATTTCGAACTATTCAGATTTTATTTATTTCGGTCGTCGAGCTAAGATAATATATTTTTTAAAAGATGATTTTAGTTGTTACAAATAAATGAGCTAAACTATTTATGAGTTATTGAGTTTCTCTTTTTTGAGATTATGTCTTAGCATTCAAGATGATTTTTTATTTTATTTATATGTGTTGTGATGTAAAGCACATACTCGAGTAATGTTGAATTCCAGGGTATGACAATCCTCAACTCAAGACGGATTGGAATGATGAAAAGAAAAAGAAGAAAGCGATGATGGTGGCATGGAAAAGTGACTTTGGTAACTCTTCCATCGACAAATAAGACAAAACAATAAAACTCTGTCCCATGGTTATTGATGATGAACTGGAAGAGGTATTTGTATCTTCTAATGAATTGTTTTCTCATAGTGAACTACAAGATGGTTTTGATGAATTTGTAAATGAGTTTGAAAAAGTTTGTTGTAAAAACAAAGCACTTGAGAAGTTAGTTTCATCTTTGAATAAAGAACTCGATTTGGTAAAACATGAAAATAGGTATTTAAGAAAGAATAATGAAACTATTACTTCCACTAACTTAGCATTTAGTAATGAGAAATATAATTTGGGTAAGAAGGTAGGTAAACTTGAGCCTACTTTATCTAAGTTTATGGAAGGCCGAGAAATGTTACATAAATTTCTTGCTTCACAAAAGGAGTGTACCATAAGGCCGGAATTGGGTATAAGTCATTTCACAAAAATGATAAATACTCATTTATACATGGATTCTAAAAAAAATGGAAAAATGTGGTGGACACTTTTCAATCTATGAAAATAGAAAATCATATAAAATGATTTCATGAGGAAAGTTATGTCTATAGAAAAACGTGGTGGATATTTTTCAACCTATGGTGGACACTTCTCAACTCATTGTTATTCAATTACTTAGAATATTCATGGGAATATATAATATTATTAATCTAAAAGTTATGCCTTTTATTTTCTTTGCTCTAATTGTGACACGTGATACATTAGTTCTTTGACAGATGTCTTATTAAACTCTTGACAAATTACTCACAATTAAGAAATTTTAGTAATAAGTAATAAAAAATATATTCTTAAATTATAATTAGTATGAATTTAGGATTCCTGAAAAATCTTCAAAGCATTATTCTAATAGACTATTATTGTAGAGAAATATTATCATAATAAAATTTCCACCAAATCTAAGCTTAATATAATGTACATTTTTTTTTCTTAGAAGGTTACAAAACAAATTGAAAAAAAAAACTGAAATAGAAGATATCATATCAAAAATAATATTAGAAAAAAACAAAACTAACTGTACAAAAATAAAAGATTGTAACACCCTGAAATTTCACCTTTTTGCCTTAACACTCGACTTATAGGTATTAACAGTCGATTCACCGAAACAGTTGACTGATGAATGTAAATAGTCAATTTTTTCTGTTGGAGATAATTTTTAAAAATGGGACAAGTATCCCACTTAGGGACACGTGTCCCTATCTAAATGACTCCAAGATGATTAAAGTACTTTGTATATTTACAGAGTATTCATATTACATACATAAACATTCAAATTGAGAAAAATTGGAGTGAGAGAGAGAGAAAAGGGGAAGAAATAGGAAAATAGATCGAGACTATGATGAACTTGGCTCATACAAATGACATATTAGCTTCAGGACTGCCCTACGTTGCATTTTTAGCAATAATTGAGGTAAGAACCTGCTAACTCTTTGAGCTATGGTAGAGATTCAAAGTTAATAGAGTTTTTTTATGGTTAAACACGCTTGATATCGACAAAATATTGGCATTTTTGTAAGAAATCAACCACATTTTAATGAAAATTTGACTTCCCTTCAAGAGACAATCATGCATGAAGTTAATTGATATATTTGGACCCTTTTAGAAGCAAAATTATAAGATTTGAAACTGGTTTAATGAGTAAAGCAAGCTATTTCTTGAATACAAAGCAAAACAGTCGATTGATTCGACCTATCAATCAACCGATTTGGTTAGGCAGAACATAAGTTGAATTGCATATGTTATTTTCCAATTCTAGACCCTTTGTTAAGATGCAAGGAAGTGGAATTAGGTGAAAACATATATAACCAACATCACACGTAGCTGAATTTCAAGTTTAAAGCCTATATAATGGCATTAAAATCGACAATTATGGGTTGGTTAAATGCAATAGGTGTAATATCTCAGAAATTCCGGATAAATTTTTCGTGTTCATAATAATAATATAGAAGCATGTAATATTATTATTTGCATTGTAGAAATATAAATACATTTCATGAAGTATTAAGTGCATTTAGTGTTGAAGAAGTGAAGTAAGTGGCGTACGAGGTCACTACAAGGCTTAGAAGTATTTATAAAAATAGTATGAAATTTTTTTGAAGTATTGAAGTGGTTAGAATAATACATTAGTTTAGAATATATTTTGGGGTTGAAGTGTAGTGACGTCACCTCGGTAATAAATTAATATCTCATAAACCATAAATCCGATTGGAGCTTTTAATATAGCGTTGGAAATCTATTTCATGTATCTACGAATTTTATTTTTGGCCAAAAATTTATGTCATATTGTAGAGGGGTTGAATTGGGGCCCGAAATGTTCAAAAGTTAGTTACTAGATTTCTTATGATACGTGATCGGTATTTTGGCCATTTCTCCCAAACCGTAATTCCGATTGATATTTTATAATTTTATAGGAAAGATATTTCAATTATTTACAATTTTTGTGTTTTGAAAATAATTTTATTCTAAGCATAGATGGGTCTAATCAGGGTCTGTAGTGTATAAATTCTACTTTGATAGAATAGCCTCTTATCTGTCAAAAGAAATAGGGTATTTTAGTCAGAAAGGTGGATTGAAGCCACTGTAGGTACGAGTGGTCTATAGAATAAAAAAAAAATATATGCCAATCTTTGTAGCATACCATTACGTATATGCCTTATATAATTGAATGAGGATATTTGTTAGAAGTTTTTAGATTATAATT
>MKEJ01103312.1:0-14068 GCA_001753735.1 Embelia ribes | reverse complement strand
TTCTTGAAAATTATTTCACGTAGTATTTGGTAAAGTTTAAAGCAACTGATTTTAATAGCCTAATTTTGCTTTTTTAATGGTATTTTAGCAATATTAGTGATGCATTTAAAAGATTCTCTATTTTTTGTATCATTAATTAGCGAAACAACTTTCCTCATAAATACCTATATTTTTCTTTTTATAATAAAAAATATTACTTTGCCAAACATCGTATTACTTTTCAAAGTAAATTTTAAAATTCATTTATCAAACACTAAGATTATACCCATTTTTAGAATCAACTTTTAAAAACAATTTTGATAAGCAAATTTTGAAAAGTATCAGTATTCCCAAACTAAGTCTTAGTATTTTGAAATTTTAATAAAATTCTTGCAAATATAAAAGAAATGAACGAAACCATTAGTTGTGGGATCATTAAACAACAAAAACAAAGCACACAAATGGATAAAATATAGAATATCAAAAAAATAAAATATAACTACAATTAATTAAAAGATTTTGGGCAAAAAATTTCTTGACAATTTATGTAATATCAAAATTAAAACAGAACATTATATAGTATTTTTGTGCAACTCTTCATTTTTTCGTAATGAAAATTTTTTAATACATATTATTTAATATTTTAGAAGTAATATAATTTGGTTGTTACATATTCTTATTATTATATCAATAGTTAGTATTGAAAGTTACAAAATTTAATTATGCAAACCACATGTGTCTATGAATTATGTTAGTTTTAGGATTTGGACGTGAAACGTTAAGGCTTTTAATTAGTGTTGATATTGTTTATAAATTTACTCTTAATTATTGTTGTTCCTGCTTTCCAAGAGTTGTTCTTTGTGTGTTTGAGTTGGAAAAAGTGAAGCTTTTGGCTACTGAATTTTCATGGCGAATTATTTACAAAAAATTTTGTCTTCCTGAAATGAAGAAAAGGGGATAAACTTTTTAAAGTATCAATAGATTCAAAATTAATAATAATAAAAATAATAATAATATAATGATACAATAATTAAATAATAACAACATTAACAAAAGCAGTAGTAGCAGTAGCAGTATTAGTAGTAGTGGTGATAATAATAATAATAGTAATAATAATAATAATCATAATCATAATAATAATTCTTAAAATGTTAAGTAAACTAATTTCTGAAAACACTTTCCTGTAAATACCAGATTGTAAATAATTTTTCTGTAAAATAGTATATTTTCCCTTAATTTAAGACCATCTTTCTCTATTTCTTAACATTTTAAATGATTAAAAAGTTAATAAGTAACGTTTAAAAATATAAAATAATTTCTGGAAATATTTTTTCTGATAATTACAGATTCTAAATAATTTTTCTGAAGATAACCAACCTTATTTTCATCATAAAATTTTTATTGCAAATATTATTATTTCTTTAATACTAATTCTTTATTTAATGATTTTGTTTTTTTAATCTCTGTTTGTCACAGATCAATCCCAGACATGATCAGAGCAAGAAGATAGTGGCTGGCGGTGTGAATCACCGTCAGCTCTGACGTTGGTGATACATAAAATAAATCCTCTCGAACGCAAATGTACAACTAATTTTACAAAATAACGAGGTCTCAAGGGTCGTAAACCTTGATTTCAGAATTGGGTCTACAACATAACTTTTATCTCTAATTCGAATTTTTGATCCAATTAGCAGACTTAAACAACAAATTAAATATGCTATAAATTCGTAATCACTTGCAGCAACAATACTAAATCATCAAATGGTAATTCTAAAACAAGAATTTGGCATATTAAAGAAAATAGGAACGGACGTAACAAAAAAATAAAAATAAAAATAAAAAATTTAAAGTCTTTATTTGAACACCACACCTCAAATTAATGCCTAGATCAAATCGAGAGTGAATTGAAGTGTTGATTCAAGCCCACAATTGCATGCTTCCACTATCAAAACTCATATTCTCACCATGTTATACATATATGTGTGTGTGTCACTATGCTCTGTACGTTTAACAGTGTATATAAATATATATATATAATGGGGCATGGCGGCCGACCATTGCTGCGGCGAAGCGGCACCGAAGGGAGGGGGTGAATGTTTATAAAAGTTTGCCTGTTTGCCCTACAAATTTCAAATTTGGAACACTTTTATCCCCTAAATTGTATAATTAAACCCATAGGATTTTAATTTTTACCCGATTAAGTCCAATATAAAAACACAATTCGGATTGGCTTAGAATGCTATTAGGTGTGGCCAGCCGATGGTAATTCAAATTGACATGATTGAAGATTCAATATCTATAAAAAGATGGAAATAAATCAAATCGTAATGATCACATATTTTCAAATTTCAAGGCTCATCTCCTATAGAATGATGATTCCAATTCTCAAGATGTAACAACAAGATATACCTTCAAAAGAAAGAGAATCAAGAGATCAACACTTTCAAATCATATTCTCATCATCTTCATCACACAAAGGTTTGGTCTAATAAACCTTCATATCCATAACCTTTGGTGTGATATCAAAACAATCCTTAAGCAATTCAAATGTATTATTTTTTGTGAGGATTATAAGATTGAGAGTTTTTTTATTTTCACATTCAAACTTAATCTTGTAAGGTTTCTAGGCCATGCATTGGTATCATGATTTTGTAAGAAATAACATTCAACTTTACTTTCCGCTGCTGGACTAAAATATATCAGGAAGTTGTTACACACAAATGCTTTAGATGGAACAACAACTAAGTGATTATGGTTGTTCTTGTGACAAAATTTCAATTTTGTATGACAACACTAGTGCAATTGATCTATCCAAATATCCTATTTATCATTCCTGTTCTAAACATATTAATATTCGTCACCATTTCCTTCATCATCATTTACAAAAAGGTGGAATTATCTTGGAATATATTAACATTGAAAAATAATTAGCGGATATATTCACTAAATTATTGAATGGTGATCAATTCTTATTCATTAGAAGGGAATTGGGTAAGCTTATTGGCCGAATTTTGGACCAAAAATATCAAAGAAAGAAATTTTGGAAAAATAGGGTTAGGATCGGTTAGACGAATCTGCAGGCAGCGAGATCTGATGTCTGAAAATCGGGACATGTTTAAACCCAAAATTTTCATATTTTTCTAAAATCAAATATTTCCTATATTTTAATGTAAGGCCCTGAAAGGGACCTATATTGTAATATTATTGAAAGGGAACTAAAAATAAATTCCACAATTCACTTATCTTTCTTTTCTTACATTATAATATTTCTGAAACACACAAAGAAAAGGAGAAAAGAGAATAAGAAGATATTACACAAAATCATTCGATCCGAGAGAGAAAGCAATTCGCATGATGATCCAAACCCATATTTGGAATTCTTGTCTCGTTCTCATCGTTTTGATGTAAGTTCTACCCCTTTTTTCTTTGGGTGGTTCATACCCGCTATTACTCCTATTCATTATAATTTAGGTCTAATGATGAGTTGATGTTATGATTGTCGTTAATGATAAGAATTCTCATTCAATTTTCATGATAGGCTCATGTTTGGATTGACAAGCCTTCGGGTAGAAGGTTGGGATTAATTTCTGTTTTCCGAGGCAAATTGCTTGCTTTCGCATAAGGTATGTGGCAGAGAACCAATCCAAATTTATAGAAAATTTATTGTGTTGTATGTTCAATCACATTTAAGATTGAATGGTAGTTGATTTGAAGGAGTTTGGTCATGTTTGGAAGTTGTATAGTCGCATGTGGACACTTTTTCTTCGAGTTTTGTGTGCATGGGACAATAGGAGAAGCCGGTTCGTATGGGACCAACCCTAATCTAGGTGGGCATGCCTTGGTACAGACGCGCTTAGGCCTAATCCAGATGGGACCCCTCCATTTTGGCCAGTTTGGAAAGCAGTTTGGTATTTTGGCCATAACTACTAAATAGATTAAAGCCTATAATATACAATTGGAAAGATATTTCAATTTTCTACAACTTTTATGTTTTGACTAAAAGTCAATTAAAGGTTTAGTAAGTGAAACCTTATTGTCTTGTCCAGTTTTGGATGAGTTTGATGACGGATAAGCTTGAAACATATAATAAACTTGTTAGATTAATATTAACATCATGTTGTAGTTGAACACGCGTTGATAGAATGATAAATTAATTGCATGTCTAGCATATTGGATTGAATGAAGTCATGGCTATGATAAAGTTAGGGAAGAGGATTGCATGTCCCAAATTCTTATGATGTATGTAGTTGTGGTTGTGGTTGTTGGTACGCAAACGATCGTATATCCAGTGATGGTCGTGGCATGTAGAGGAATGTATATTCTGCATTAGTCATGACACACGAAGGAATGCATATTCCATGTTGGTTGTGGAGCACGAAGTCCGTGTTGGGCGTATCTGATGAGTACTCATATCTTAACCCTCAAAAGTTGTCAATGGCCTTGGAAAAATAGAGTGTTCGAATGGTCGACAGTATGTGGGAGGACGATATATCCTGGCGATTGGATGTGATGGTTGGTAAATGGTTGAGATGTGGTTAGTTGTAGTAATTTATTTACAATTGAATGTTATATAGTAATCTTCTGTACATTAATGTTGTTATCGCAAGTTACATTTCCAATACCCACTATACTTTTTCTACCAACAACTATCTCAGTTTTCTCTATCCGGTTAGCTCAGATACCATCCTATCACGCTTCAAATTCCCATAAATCCAAGGACGTTAACTTTTTGTAAAAGAAAAGAAAAGAAAGAAACTGAAAACCATCATTTTTATGCCAAAGCTTCATTAATTGTTTTTTTTTTTTTTTTTTGCATTTGTTGGCTATTTCTCCAGGGTTCAACTGGAGTTACATTTGGTGATGTGGCCGGGATTGATGAAGCAGTAGAAGAACTCCAGGAGGTAATGCTGCTTTTTATCTTAAGTTCATACTAGCAGTTTTCATAAGTATGCATGCCAGATAATCGTTTCAATATGTTTAGCTATAGTTTAACTAGTTCATTTTCATAAGTTTGAAGACAGAATTTGCCCGAGCACATTTCTGATAATGCCAAGTGTTGACTAAGAAAATGGCTTAATTATATAGTAGTAAAGGTATAAAATGGCACATTCTTTTTGTAACTCTTAACAAATTTTTCTCTTAGTCTTCATTTCGTAGAAGATATAAGAGATGCACTGCAGTTCGGAAATTTTAGATAATTTTGTAATATATGCATGACTATCTCTCTAAAAATACACACTGCATGTGTTGTCTTAAGTTTTGACACTTCAGTCAATGCTTCCTGTTATCTGCAACTCCTTCTAATGTGTTTTTCACTATTAGTCTTTTCTAGTGATATCAATTTGTGACTTTGAAGTTTTTGACTCTATTATCTGCTAATTCCATTTATGGTTAATTTTGTTTTGGCAATTAGTTGGTGAGATATTTGAAGAATCCAGACCTATTTGACAAAATGGGAATCAAGCCTCCACATGGTGTCCTATTGGAGGGTCCTCCAGGATGTGGGAAGGTCAGTGATATGCTCAAATGGCTAGCTCAAATTTTGTATTTTTTTATGCTGTGTTTCGTTATGTTTCCAGTAACTATTTCTGGTTTTGAAAGCAGAAATGCTGCTTGAAATGCAGTTGTTTGATTGATTTCAAGAACAAATGTTTGTGGAGTTCTTGGAAACACCCCATACAAACTATTTATTTATGTATAATGTATCCTTTTTGTGATTGCGGAAATTATTTTTGTATGAAAATTTTAGTAAATACAATATGAAATCAAATAGGGTTCCAAAAGTTTCCATTCTGAATTTACTGAAATGAGAATGAATTTAGAATCTGAGAACTTGAAAACACAACCGTACAGATCTTTGATCTCACATCAGTTTCTGTTATCGAAATGCCTCATTTCAGACATTGATTGCCAAGGCTATAGCTGGCGAAGCTAGTGTTCCGTTTTACCAAATGGCTGGATCAGAATTTGTTGAAGTCTTAGTTGGAGTTGGCTCTGCTCGTATCAGGGATTTGTTCAAGAGAGCCAAGGTGAAAATATTTACCGCTTTATTCTTCTGTAGTCTCGGGTTGACTTCATGTTGACTTAGTACGTCAAATTATGCATCGGCAGTTAACTTTTTGTTTAAGTCTTTCTCTAACATTTGCCCATGTTTTCCTTACAGATTAATAAACCGTCGGTAATTTTTATTGATGAAATTGATGCAATTGGGTCCACACGCAAGCAATGGGAAGGCCACACTAAAAAAACATTGCACCAGTTGCTTGTTGAAATGGATGGTTTTGAACAAAATGAGGTGCGAAAAGAAGATTTTGGTGCATTTATTGTCATGCATCTTTAAATATGCTAGCAAATTTTCTTTTTTCTTTTTTTTTTTTGAGTAGGGCATTATTCTGATGGCTGCTACAAACTTGCCTGATATACTTGATCCTGCTTTGACAAGACCTGGTAGATTTGATAGGCATGTAAGTGTCAAGTTCTGAAACTAGATCCTTTCTTCCATCAATCTCAATAAGCTCTTCATAAAATCAAAATTTATATGTATTTTCTTGGGTACTTTTTGTGCAGATTGTGGTTCCTAATCCTGATGTGCGGGGTCGCCAAGAGATTTTGGAGCTGTATCTGCATGATAAACCCATGGCTGGAGATGTAGATGTAAATGCAATTGCTCGTGGTACACCAGGATTCAATGGAGCAGGTACTAGTTTTTATCGTCCATCATGGAACCGTATTTTGTTTCCATGTGGTTTAGTTTTATACATATGGTTTGACTTGCCTTAGAACCTGAATACTCCTACATTTGTTAACTCTTGTTGCCAACAGATTTGGCAAACTTGGTAAACATTGCTGCTATTAAGGCTGCTGTTGAAGGTGCTGAGCTGCTAAATGCAGCACAATTGGAATTTGCAAAAGACAGGATAATCATGGGTACAGAAAGGAAGAAGATGTTCATATCAGAAGAATCAAAGAAGGTAAGTAAACGAACGTGGAAGCCTGATGATGAGTCAGTTCAAGATGCATTACTGAAAGGTCTCAAAGTGTTCGATGGTTATATTTATATTTTCTTAGAAAATATTTTACAGCTAGTATGCTTTCCCCCATATGTGCTGTACTTCTGTCTGTTCTTTTTACTGCTCTGATTATCTCAGAATTTGATTATTAAATTCTCCATACCGTTGATTTTTTTCCCAGCTCACAGCATATCACGAGAGTGGACATGCAATTGTGGCTTTTCATACAAAGGGTGCACATCCTATTCATAAAGCCACAATAATGCCACGTGGATCTGCTTTGGGAATGGTGACACAACTCCCATCAAATGATGAAACATCTATTAGCAGGAAGCAATTGTTAGCCCGACTCGATGTCTGCATGGGAGGAAGAGTTGCGGAAGAGCTTATCTTTGGTCAGGACCATATCACCACGGGTGCTAGCAGCGATCTCAACACAGCTACAGAGCTTGCCAAGTACATGGTATCCCTTACAACTTTGAAAAAAGTCCTGTTGCATACTCAAATACTAGCCTAAAATCTCTGATAACCTGTGCGTTAATTGTTTATGCTTTCCTATTGTTTCATCTTTAAGGTATCATCTTGTGGGATGAGTGAGACTATTGGACCAGTTCATATTAAAGAACGTCCTGGTTCGGAAATGCAATCTCGCATTGACGCTGAAGTAAGGATTTGATATTTGTTTTTCTATTTCTGTTTCTTTTTTCTTTTTTTGGGAAGGTAATGTGAAACTTTCAAACTTACAATTCCTCAAACTGGCTGTTTTGAGGTTCTATTTCAGTTACCTTTTGGTTTGGGGAAGTAATTGGTTTTTATGGTTTTGCAGGTGGTGAAGCTTCTAAGAGAAGCATATGACCGTGTGAAAGCTCTACTGAAGAGGGTGAGTTTAAATTGATGGAACACTTAGGTTGAAAGCCATGGTCTTAATTCAGCTTCTTTATCATGGAAGATCTCGTTAGTATTGTCGTATTCTTCCTTTTCTTCCAAAACACGTAAATTTTATTGTAGGTTCACAACTAGTGCACAAGTGATTCCGCTTCTCTGTGAAGTGGAAACTAATTATTTTCTTCCAATTTGCAGCAAGAAAAAGCATTACATGCGTTAGCCAACGCACTTTTGGAGTACGAGACACTCAATGCAGACGAAATCAAGCGCATACTTAAGCCGTATGGGGAAGAAGCAGTACTTGAGCAACAACTTCAGGAGCAACCAGATGAGGCAGAGTTTGCATTGGCTTGAAATTTCGACCTTGACCTTGTGGTTTACTCTGCTACTGAAGGGTAAGCTCTGTACATTGTTGACAGATTAGCACAAACATTCAATTGATTTATACATCATGGAAGACCTAGTGCACAAAGCTCCTGTAGAGTCTCGGAGGATCTGACGTACGTTATTCCTGTTTCCTGAGAGGTTGTTTCTAACGGGACCAACCCGTGACCCAAATTATATAGCTGCCCATAAATTTTCCTCTTGTATTCCTGAACTAGCAGCTTCCAGTGGGATTCTGTGCCCTCTGATTGCAATCGTCTTTGTCTAGGACTATAATTTAATTAAAATTATATCATAATTTGCAAAATGGTTCTTTTAATATACATTTATGATTTTTTAAAAAGGTGCATAGTTTATTTTTCAGTGACAAGTAAAGGTAGGTGCATCAATGCCGAAACTCCATTTATGTTTTTCCAGATTGAGCAACAAGCTACGACAGTGACAGTGCACTAAACAAAAGTTTAAATCGAAGAGAACAATTCTCTTTCTACAAGTTCAATACTAAGATAACATGGAATGGCCATCATAAATTTGACAGATTTGATTAATGAACATCAGGCTTCATCAATATTCAGGGAAACAGACGCTCCTTTTTCTCTTCTACGGTGACTTTAATACATAACAGTTACATACAAGTACAGTACAATAAATCATTAACAAACTTTCTTGCTATAGCAACAATACAGAAACTGACCAAACATTTACACGCCGCAACAACTGAAAATTAGTGTCAACAAGGGCTAAAGCTTACAAGCAAACCTCACCTTCAATATGTTCCAACCGAGCCCTTCTGTCAAAATCTTTAAGGAAATTATCTTGAAGGAAATAACGATAGGCCAGACTGTCTTATTACAATCCGAAGGACCAGAAGAACAACAGAGATTGAGGATGAAAGATGAATTGAGCATAAAGTCGGATGTGAAGTGTATGAAAGAAAATTTGCAGAGAGAAGGCAACCCATCTGCTTTTCCACAGGCCCAAGGAATTAAAAGCCGAGAAGAAGCTTCATCCGGGTGGGCCCCATGGTTTAAACCCGATCAATGGGATCCGTTCTTCCCTGCACTGCTAAATGTTCAGACACATTAGCAAGGGACTTGAGGTTGCACTTGATCAATGCTTCTACAAAGTAGCATGTCTCATCCTTGGTGTTCCCCTCAGGAACATCTACTATAAACGATTCTATCACAAGACTCCCCGGTCTCCCATCGATGACCTCTGGATGGACAGATACAATGGAAGAGTAGTTCTGGAGAACACAAGAAGAGAGAGATTAAACCGTGCTGGAATCTTTATGGAAATAAAGTGAACAAAGGCTGCAGTCTAAGAATGACAAAAGAAAAAAATATTCAAATTCCCTTGGGTGAAATCCTGATACACCTCAAACTTCATGTGACACGTGATTAGATTCAGAACGAGCGCGCCTGCTCAATAGGTTTCAGGCCTAACATAAAGCATGCCATCGGCTTGATTGTTAACACACTGTCGAATGAGGTGACAAAGATATCATCATGAAATACAGACGCTAGTCACAACCTTTTTGCTTTCAGGAATACAAAGTTAAGTAACCTATAGCACTTAATGGACTAAACTTATTAATTCATCGCTTGTAATTATCAACAATGGGAAACGAAAATGTTCCAAGTCATTTAATACACTGATAACAGCATTCTAAGGGCTAGTTTAAAACATGGGAATGGGTGGGAATGGAATGATTTTCCGGTGTAGAATTGGGGATTTTGGTTGAGAGTGTATCATGAGTGTTGGATAATATAGGGTGGATAAGTTGAATGGTTATTCCCACACAGAAAATGGTTATGAAAATGAAGGATGGGAATGCTCCTCTCTACCAAAACGTGATAATTTAACGCTATAAAAAACCAGTAAATTTGTATCCCTCGACCTTAATTTAGAAAACAAATCCAAATGATTTAAGTTATAAATCAAATTACTTCTATCACTAAAAGCTTGAAAACATAAAAAATTCTTGTTCCTAAGTAATATATATATTTTTGGTCATGAATGATTGCATGAAGTCAACTACTAAAAAAATTGATGCAGTTGCCTTTCATATACGATGGGTAATAGAAGCCTCCCCCAACCACACGGCATTTTACAACTTATGCACGCCATGCTCCCGTATTAGTCTCACATATGGGAAAGAACTGCATTCTAGGTAAAATAATACCAAAACTAGCCCTAACAAAATTGAAGGCAAACAGGTCACAAACAGCCAAATCTCAACCGTTCTTACCTTGAGTCTGTGATCTCCTCCAATGATTCTGAATCTAAGGATATGCTCTTCGTCATCGAGAAGTTCAAGTCTTTCCATACTGGTTGTGGCAGGAAGCCCGGACTTGACATTAACTTCTCTGAGACTTCCAATTTCGAGGCTTCCTTGCACTACGCATTTGCTTACAAATGGCTTGTACTTTTGTGGTTGATCAAATCTCCTCACCAAAGACCAAACCTAAATGAATAGAAGAGCCTCACATTATGCTCATAAACAACCTAACGAAAAGATAATTAGTGTACGAAAGAATCACAGGCAATCGCGAAATCAGGAGTTATAAAGAACCTATTGCCACAAACTCAAAGGCATTTTCAGTATTAATCATACCATATGATAATTACCAAATAAAGGAAAATACTTTAACCTTCTTCTCCAAACATCGACACTTCAATAAGGACTCTCCCCCTCAAATATAAACAAAAAATTCACACATAGCTAAACTAAGAACAATAGCATTTGAAAGCCTTGTTTTCTTTGGAATAGAAATTTTCTACTACTCCATGACCATACTTCATTGAAAAAGGTCATGCAGAAATTCCTCGTACGAGTCTTTTATAATTTTATTGGAGTTATATAATTCTTTTTGGACCTCATTTTCTTCTTCCGAATCAAGTTCTTCTATATATTCTGTATCCATTACTTCTTGTATGCTATATATTGATTTTGTGTCACTAAGGTCTTCATCTATTTCTAATATATCTTCATTAATAAATTCTACTAATAACGCATTTCTATTATTTACATATTTTTTGTAACAATTTCTGCTTATGTGATCTGGATCACCACATATAAATCATTTTATGCTTTTGTAATCTCTTCTTTCATCAAATTTTCTTACATGTTTATTTTTTTGTAAGAAAGGCTTCTTATTACTACTTTTTCTCAAGTAATAAGCTTTTATTGGTACTTTAAACCTTGTCCTTTTCTGTTGTCTTGGCATATAAGTTTTTCTCCTATCAGAATCATATACTTGAGGAGTATAGATTGCTCTAAAATAACTATTCTCCTTCTAAGATCTTTGTATTTGAATCTCTATACATTTTTGGACTAATTGATCTATGATAAATTTGCATTTTGTTCTAATATTCTTAGTTCGTGGTGTAATTAATGAATCTGTGGAAATATATATTCTATAAATTTCTATTCTTAATGGGCTTGGTAATTTCAAACATTATTTTTCTCCTACTGTGGAATCATAAAAGGTTCTGCTATACTACTACAATATAAAAAAATCTTGTAAAAAAGGTTTTATAAAACTCCAACTTTTTATTTGAAGTTCTAATTTTCTTAAAGCTTCTTCCTGTCTTTTGGTTCCACTTACATTTGGTTGTCCTAAGACAAGTACTTGTATTAAATTAGTGAAATTATAAGGATTTGATCCTAATTGGACAAAACTTTTATAATCTTCTGGGAATTTTTTCTTGTAGGATTCCCAAATTGCCCTTACTGATTCTCCCAAGAATTTTTCTAAATAAGAGTACATTTCCTCTGGGCTGTGATTAAAATCTATTTCATCATAATGTCTTGTTATTAAAGAGGCGCAATATTCAAATATTGTTGGCAATTTTTGTATACCATGGGTTGTGAGATTTAAAAATCTCCCATTATCCACGAGCGTACTTTGATCTATAATCTCTAATTCTTGTCTCTTGCCCTTAGGTCTGTATTCTGGACTAGGTCCCTTATAATTACTATAAGGTTGTTTAGGAGAAAAACCACTTTCTCCAAGATTTCCTGATCCTGAATATATCTTTGGTTTTTCATCTTGTGTGTTCATTAATTCTCTTGCTATTGATGAAACTTGACTAATTGGTTCTGATATTATACTTTCAGTGTCTTCATCTTTTTCTATAGATTCTTATAATGAGCTTGTTATATTTCCTTTGATTATAACCCAGTCTCCATTAGTGTTTCTTTCTAGAGAATCTTCTTCCATTAGCCCTTGATTTATTAATTCTGCTTCTTTTGAGAGGATCTATCTTTTAGTGAGTTTTATATTATTGTCCAGGGAAATTTTTATTTTTTGTTTTCCATAATTAATGTATTCTTCTATATTCATATGATTATCTAATGTTATAATAAGGTTTTTATTATCATTCATTTTCTTTTTAAGTTCTGATATTTTTCTTTAATTAGTGTTTTTCTTTATATTATATTATATTCTTTTTTAAATAATCTTCCTAAATCTGGATCATTAAAATATCCTTTAATGTATCTATTATTTTCTTCAAAATCTTTTTCTAATCTATCAATTTTTTTTTCAATTTGATAGGTAGAATCTTCTTCAATATTCATCATATTAAATTCTTTTTCCATTTCACTTATTGTTTCATCTTCCAAGTCTGGTAGTTGTGTAACCTAAAAATCTCAAGGTTGTTCTTCCTTCACCATCTGTATACATTATATGTTCTGTTGGTATTTTACTATCGTTTTTATTTTCTACAAATTTACTTATGTTCCAATCTTATAACGTCCCGGAAAATGTGGGTTAACTTTTCGCATTTAATAGTATTATATCATGCATTATAATATTATTATTACACGTAAGACGAGACCATTATGGGTGTCATGGTTGTGGTATTACTTATATACGTGTGGTGAGAACGTATGTGGAGGTATGGAGGTGTGTTGCTTTCAAATTGCATTGTAGTTGCATGCAACGACTTTTGTTGCCGCTACGATGCGAGGTTCGACCTGCTCGGTCATGTCGCGGGAGTCAAGGAGGAGACGCCCTTGCGGGGTGTGGGGCAGCGCCCCGTTAGAAAAATTATTTTCCAGTGAATTGTTATAGTGCAAAAATAATGATTGGAGTGTGAGATTTGTGAGATTAGTGAGGTTTATAAGAATAGACTTGATATAGAATCATGACGATAAGTATTGTAGGTATGCGAGAATGGTTATCATGGTGATTAGTTGTTGAAGTGGCTTGTTTCAGGGTGAAAATGAGCGGGTATACCGTTACACCAAGTGTGGTGTAACGGTACACAATTGAATTTGGAGCCACTGTGAGTCTTTACACAGACAGTGTAACGGTACAAACTGGTGTAACGTTACACCAACCAGCAGCGTAACAACACACTGGTGTAATAGCACACCAAGCCTGGTGTACCGTTACACCAAAGGAAAATAAGACACTGGGAGTTGGCACACCAAGTGGTGTAACAGCACACCTAGCTTCATATAAGGCAGTATAAAGGTACACAAACCCTTTGTGTACCGGTACACCCAAGTCCGAAAATAGAAAATGTGGGGCCCGATGCTATAAGTCGACTCCTTATACCTCATTATTTTGCCCGTCCGTGAGAAAAATAAATAGAGAGAAGGAGAAAAAGAAAGAAGTGGAGATTTGATCCATCATCCGACGGGAAAATCACAATCGAAGGGTAAATCCTCTCTCCTCAAAATCTAGCGAACATTTTGAAGTAAGTTTTGAGTTATATCCCTAATTTCTAAATTTCTTGATTTCCGTACCTAGTTCGTACGTAAAATGTGAGTAAAATTTCTTCAAGTATATGAAGAA
>MKEJ01103300.1:0-10397 GCA_001753735.1 Embelia ribes | reverse complement strand
CACTGGACTGGCTTTGAGACCCAAGTCCAACCCAGACCCTAGGATTTGGAGTTTGTGTCTTCTGCACAATGCGTTGGGTCGGGTCAACCCAGAAGGTTGCAGGCCAAATGACCACACATATTAGGACGTCATTAGAGACTAGACCCACAAATTCATATGATGAAAAATAATAACTTTATATTGCAGAAAAAAAATAACTTTATATTGTAATTTAATACTTTAAGCCAGAGTAAGTTACCATATAGGAAAATCAAAGATATAATTACAGATAAAAAAAATAATAATAATCCTGCAGTCAATTGCTGATAATAACAAATCATACAAGCAAAAACACAATTTAACAGTTGATGGTAAATCTTTTATCTCATCATTTTTTTGGGGCTGGACTTGGAGAAGTTGGTGGCTTTAAGTCCTCGTACCTGCTCAGAAGAAGTCAAAATGAAGATAACATCATAAGAATATGATTACATATGACTGGTTAGCTACTTTCACCAAAGATGAATATAAGAGGGAAGTAAAACACAAAGAGAGAAGCAGTTTAAGATTGTTGTTTGATAAATGCTTCCAACTTTTCCTTGAAACGATAACATGTGATGTTTGGTAAAGCTTAAAATACCTATTTTTAAAAGTCGTCATGTGCTTTTTTTAGTTTCTATTGTTATTTTCAAGAAATCGATCAAGATTACCCTTTACATTCCCACTGCATGTCTAATTCTTTCTTTTTGTAACAATCACTTTATCATGGAACACTACTTTTCAATGCAATTTTTAAAATTATCAAACAAACAATGGGATTTGACCGATTTGTACAATCAAATTTAAAAGTAGCTTTGAAAACCGGATATCAAGTTGAGTCTAAGTCATTATATATGGGCGTCCCAGTGCATAAAGCTCTTGCATTGCGGGATCTGGGTAGTTCTGATGTACACAAACGCAACCTTACCCTTATTTTTAGAAATGTTATTTCTAACGGGACGAACCCGTGACCCACAAGTTGAGCCTAAGTCATTATATCTGAAAATATAGAAATGCTCAAAAGCCTTGGTGTAAGCCTCGAAACTAGATTAACACACGAGCACTAACATAAAAACCAAGAGCCATCATAAGAACTTACGCAATGTAAGGCGATAGGCGATAATTGACAACAAGAGGCAGATCCTGCTCCGTGGAACTGCTTTTAACATTTGCAACACCATTGCCACCTGTAATCTCTGATACAACTTTAAGGGTAACCTCTTTAGGGCCGCCAGGGGTTGGGCTAGGAGAGCTAGGTGGCTTCAAATCTTCATACCTGTCGATGTAATTCAACCAAGAGTACACACTGGAGATTTAACATCATAATCGTAATCACATTGCGACTTGTGTGTCACGAGTTTGTCCCGTTAGAAATAGGGGTATGGTTGTGTACATCAAACACTCCCAGACCCCACAATGCAAGAATTTTGTACGCTGGGCCGTTTATATAATCGTAATAGAGAAGACTACGTAGTAACGCAGGGAAGCTTTGATAATAGGCGAGGCATTATTAGCCATTTACCTTTTTATATGCTTATTTTGTTTGAAACATTATTTTCTAGTGCAGTTAAAAATGCCGGAAAATAGTATGATCATTTTGGATTTGGGCCTTTTTGCCTACTGGCAAAATCAGATAAGTTGAAAAAATCGAAATGGTCATACAAAAAAGCACTTCTCTTCCAACGACCAGTAAACTACAAATTTAGAAAATGTATAATGGAAACTCAAGGGAAATATGCTGTATAAGGTGAAAATGAATGGGAAGTTGAAAGGATATAAAGCAAAAATAATTCAAAGCCGAAGTTAGATCAAAAAGTTGCAAATATGTTATAATCCCAGTAAAATAAAAAAAATTATCACTTACATTGTATACGGAGAGAGCGGGCGCAGTGCCCTTTTTTTCTCTTTAGTATCCTCAAGTGAAGGGCTCGAAGCTGAAGGCTTAGATATGGTACTCGTTGAAGCTGCGGGTTGAGGTTTATCAGCAGCTTCTGGTTTCTAACAATGTGCAAAGAATTTGATTTATAACTTGATTCGAGTTAGTTTCAAGAAAATGAAGCCTAGAAAGCATCAAATTCTTTAGGTCATTTTGGGGGCTTTTCAGTTTTTGTACTTAAAAGATACATTTTATTTTTTTTATGAAAATCAGGATCCCAAAGAAGCTACTTTGAAGAACCCTTGCAGGCAAGTTCCCTTGGGTTTATCTTCTGAGATATAGAAACTTGTAACTTCGTATATTACTTTTACTAGTTTATATCTTCATAATCCTATAACGGAACAAAAGATTACTTTCAATGGCTTCGCTTCAATACGCTGAGATGGAATTTTAGCGAGGAGATCTCCCAAGGGAGTTAGTGGTGCAGTCGTTTCTGCAATCACCTCCACAACTTTACAGTATGAAAGGCTACGATTTTTCGCCATATACGCGATGAGTTCTCCCACCTGTCATTTGGGAAAAGAAAGAGATCTTTACTGATGGTTACGCCTCGTTATCACCATATATGTAAAGTCAAAATTTATGTTGATAATTGCGCTACAGATCAGTGGCAAGGCATAGGGAGACTTTAAGGATACATGATTTTCAAAATTACGCACTTTGTGAAAGAAAATATGTTACATGTACCCCTTCGGAAAAGCATATTGCAAAAATGTTTCAGAACCCTCAAAAGTAAAATGCATGCTCTACCTTCTCAATTCTGTAGCCGAAAGCTTACATACTCAAATGTTTCTCCCCGATCAAAACGGGGCAACACCAAAAGAGCAGATATATATAATGTAAACTACAGTTTACAGGAAGAGAAAACGAAACCTGAAGATTTGAAACTTGACCCCCAAACAAGGTATCTTCCTCTGATAGGGTAATGTTATGAGTTTCCTTGTAAGCATCGGTAGGTCTCTCCATACCACCAGGCCTTACGATCTGAAAAATAATACGACACAAATTGGTTACCTCATTTATAACCTTTTTAGTCTCAGCGACAAAACGAACGAGAAACTCACAGTGTAAGGAAGACCACTGGCTAAAAGTGCTTCTTCCGCCTTCCTTTTCCAGATAAGGACTCCCCAAAACAAGCTATGCCAATATACGCAAATGTAAAGCAAACCAACCCAGTAAATTGTTTGCACAGTAAGGAAGCGATTACGGAATTTAGATATGAAATGCTATTGGCTTACTTTAAAATTGCTGCAGGAAATCCAACCTTGTTCGTCCCCAATGACGTAAGCAAAATGAAGTGGTTAACTTTTGCAGCAGTTGCTGAAAAATTAATTAAAAATTTTAATAAACATTTATGTTCATCAAGACTACATTTTCTACTTCAACGTCTTTAATACCTGCATCGATAAGATTTTTCGTAGCCTGGTAATCAATTCGATATGGTCCCGTGATATCAAAAATCTCCTTCTCACTGGCGCCGATGCAACAAATGATGATTGATGCGTTGCCTAATGCTGGCTTGATCTGTTCCGGTTTTTCCAAGTCGCACTCAACAATTTCAAGCTTTTTTATAGCTGGGCTAAAGACCAAAGAAATTCTGTTAATTGTTACAGAAACAGAAATGAATTAGAATATCCATGTTCCTTTACCCTTCTAAAAAATGTTTACTTTTCTAAGGGGGCGTGGTGTGTTAAAATTTTCAATTCGAACATGCAATCAAAATGGTACCAAATGAAATGTAAGTAAAAAAAATGTTTAGACCGTTCTCTTCAGACATGGACGAGCTGTGATCGTTGAAGGGGTAAAATGTATTTTTCCATTAATAATACTATTATTGTTTGATCGTAATTCAAGGCTTTTGTTCCTTACGTTTAGGTCCCTCGCTTGAAATGCCAATATCAGGCTCCATCTGTTCAACACTCTGCAATAAAGTAATTTAAAACTTAGTTTACTTTATAATGCAGGAAATTTGGGAATTGTTATGTCAAAACCCTGCCAGACCCCGTAATGCGGGCGCTCTGTGCATTGGGTTGTTCATATGTACATGTTATATCAAGATTTGGAAGCATACTTGCACAAGCGATTCCGCCTTTTGAGCACTTCGGACACCAGCTCTAACATTGAATCCCAATTTCAAAAGTTCTCTGAACCAAAAAGGAAGAACATAGGGAAAAAAGAGAAAAAAATATATATTTTATTAACATTAGACAAAGTAGATAGGCATGTAAAGAACTATATGTCAATAAGAAAGGTGAGGAATAGAGCATAACCTCACGGTTCGGGACCCAACTTTACCAGTGGCACCAGCCACATATACGAGATTGTCCTCTTTTGTTTTGGAATCGGCTAAGGTTGCCTCTACTGCCAGCGAGCTAAATTTTGCGGTACCTTAACAAAAGTCAGTATAGGTAAATACACATCAAAAGAAATAAAAATGCATTATTTTTCAGCTACATCTGAATGATCAACCCTTTTTATTTTCCATTTCTGAGCTTTAAAAATTCACTTTTTTGGCTTTTTGGATTAATATGAAAGTAAAGCGACTATAACACTGCCAGTACTATAATCAATAAGATTCCCATCAAATCTAAAAGCATTATCAAAACTGAATATGCAAAAACGGAACATTCTATACACATCCCTTACATTTGGGGCTCCAATCTAGCAATATTAACCAATAAAAGACCGAAAATGGAATGCCAAAATCTGGTTAATTCCATTTTCAGCTACATCCAAATTATCATCCCTTTAATTTTTTCCATTTATGTGCATTTTCAAATTTATCTTTTTGGGGTTTTGGAGTAATATGAAAGTAAAACTACCCAAACAATCTATTTAGACCAATGAGTTCGCTAAGGGGCTACAGTAACTCAATAATTTTTTTTTTTCCAAAATTTTTAATATAAAATTTTTTATTTATAATTTTAATATTAAATTGACAGTGTAAGATATTTTTTTACGTAGATTCAGCCGCCACCATAAAATTTATGCTTATGTACTTGCGTCCGCCCCTGTACTAGTACTTAAATCTAAAAACATTATGAAAAATCAAAAGTGAATAAACAAAAACAAAACGTTCTATACACAACCCTTGCATTTGGGACTCCAATCTAGTAACCAGTAAAATACTGAAAATGGTATGCAAAAATCTGATTAATTCTAAGCTAACTGAGCTTGATATGAAGATAAATTCATCAATTTCCACATTTTTTTCTCAACAACCAAAGAATTGTACTTCTAATTCACCTGAAGATTGGGACCTTAAACCGATAAATTTGAGTTTTCTGGAATAGTAATCTGAACATCTGTTGTAATAATCTGGAAACTTGACTAATTTGTTACTAGAACTGAGCAACAGTTTGTCTCTCCAATTGCCAGATGGTATGTTTGTAGCTGTTGGAAACTGTAAGGAATGAAGCTCCATTGCCACCTGTGCAGAGAGAGAGAGAGAGAGAGAGGAAAAGAGAAAGGAGAAGAGCAGAGAGATGAATTACAAAATGAAAACCAGAACCTTCCTTCTCCTTTAATAAACTAAAGAGATGCGCCACATCATACCAAAACCAAACGACCTATCACAAAATTACACGTAAGCAGATAAAGTATAGTGTTTTCACCCTTCTTAGGAAAATGTTTAACTCATTTTTTATACTTAAATAAATAAATAAATAATTACAAATACTTGTCAGATTTGTGCTTACTATTTTTAGTTGTACATGTTATTTATTTAAATATAGTTTCATAAATAAAAGTATTGAAAAGATTTTTGATTTGATACAGTAGTTCTCTACTTATTTTGGTATAAATTTTTTACTTTGATGAGAAAGAAAAATAGGACTAGCATATCTGGCATACTAAGAAACTACTCATTTGTCTTTTAGAAAATTTATTTAAATATACTAGCATCTTTTTATTGACTGTTTACATTATATTATGTTCAAGTTGTAATATTAAGTTGTGTGATGTGATAATTTTGTTTATCGTAATTGTCTTTTTCATCATCCAATATCATATAATTTTCTTGGTTCGGTGCATAAAACAATTACCAGTAACTGGAAATATCCTAATTTAGTCTGCACATTTCAATGTACCATCACTGCCATGCAATTTAATTCGTAGAATGCTTGCGTTTGCAGCACACCTACTGGTTTGTTCACCATTCGCCCCGATATTAACTAGATAGGGATATCTAACATCATAGATCCTTCGGATCATTTTCGCTTGGCCATGATTTTCGATATATATATACAAATGGTCGGTCCAGTGTGCAAATCTCACGCATCCTGTTCAAATAACTTCACTAAAATGGCTTTGCGATCTATTGCCTTGACATCTCCAAGTACTCGCCTTCCGAATGATACCAAATGGAAATCCAACTCTTTTGCCAGCTCAAATACCCGAATACCAGCCATGATTTCAACTATTAGCAAACTTTTATCAATTGGAACTGTAACAAGCGGCCAGAACATCCAAACGAATTGCAGAACCAATACCTCCGTTCTTTGACGGATAATGCCACACCCATAGAAATTCATCAAGACAAATGTTTAGAACGAAAATTTCCTGCCATATCATTTAACCCTTTTGAACTCGAAATTCTCTGCAACATCGTTTGATGGATTTCATCTGCTTGTATTTATTTCTAAACTTTCTGATTTTTGTTCATCCAAAAAAGCTAGATAATTGACAAAAAAAAACAGCTCTAATTGCTGAGAATCAGGAGCAAAACCTCCACAATACCTTCATTGATACACATTTCCCTACCCTAGCAATTATCCGACACATTTGAGAAAATTCAAGCATCCTTCAAACGACAAATAGCAGTTTCAAACTGGCACTCACAGGAACGTCGCTAGGGCGGGATTCTTACCTTCTTCTTAACAAGATCAGTCCCTTGTAGGCAATATATCATATCGTGCTTATCACAAATACACTTTAAATCTTTTCTGGAAGTTTCAAACTCCATGATTTCTTCAAAATTCAAGAATGTTCATCATAGAAAGATTAAATACAGAGTTAGGTTCCACTTTTTGCAACTTGAATAAATGATAAGCTAAACTAACAGTGAACTTGTTATCCAGAGAGAAATGCTAAATACATCACTGGGAAGAGGAGGAGCAATCAGAATATTTTATGTTTTGTGACGACACATTACAGCGCAACACGAGTCTACCTATTCCTTAAAAATGCACCAACAGTATCTAATCTAGTACAAACCAAAGTCATTTTAAGAGTCCTCGGCATTTTCCTTGCTTTACAACTTACAAAGTTTGACGTGTTACTCATCTGCCCCGTCTTCAGTGTCTTGTAAACGAGCCCCTCTTTTCTTTGCCCTGTGATATGCTGGCACCGCCCTTTTGGCGACTTTACCCGACCCTGGAATTTGAACAACCACTTTGTCCGGAGAATTTTGTAACCCCTTAAGCGACGGAGCATCTGAGTTTTTGGCTTTATCACCCAACTTTGGAACAGCTTCAACGTTTTCATTTTCTGCTGACACTATTTTTGCCACTTGATTGTTTACAGGTGAGTTTGTACTCGTACTTTTAAATGCTTTGTAAAGCTCCAAAGAGAGGTTCGCCATAGCATCCATAGCAGAACTGTCCACAAGTTTAGCTAGGGGTATTGAGATGAGGGGCATTCCTTTCGATCTCTGAGCAACAATTTTTGCACATGCGGCACCATCTCGACTTGGCTTTCCCTCGAGAATAAGCTTTACGTCGTCGGATTTTAATGAAGCGGCAACGTAATTGATGAAATCGGTCCATGACCCACCAATGCCAATCATATCCCTCAAGTCCTCGAGCTGTTCAATTGACAAAACGGCCTCAAATGTACTTAAGTGGAAATCAGTGGAGTGAATGCTAATGCTGCTAGACGATGGATTCATTTGCACGTGGAATAGAAATGCCCTTGGTGGTGGGGCCGAATTCGGGGCCACCGACCACTCTGCTTTTGCCTTGCCAAAGATTGGCTGCTCCAAGACCTCTAATCCCATGGTCATACCTATGACCTATCTTGTTTTAGAAAGAAAAAATTCATTACAACCAAATTAGATATTGTATGCGGAACATTATAGTGCTTCTACAAAATTACAAATGAATTCTCTCGGGATTTGACATTAGTGCCTCTTTGGTCGCACACTTATTAGTAAAAACAAGTTTACCAAGCTAATAATTTTTTTAATTTGCAATTAAAAATAAACCATAAGTAATTAAAAAAATTATGGCTCTAGTTTTATTTGTTCGCACTTTTTTCACTTTCAAAAGCTAAAATAAGGTATTCATATGATCATATCACTTTTACTAAAATGCAACTACATTACTTATAACTGTATTTTTCTACCCCATCAAATAAGTAATACTTGTTACTGATAAGATGCCACAAAATGAACCATAAGTAGGCACTTGATGCATATTTCCTTACCCCAAATCAGAAACACCAATTTATTATAACAGGGATGATTAAAATGTTTTAATAAAGATTATTTCAACAAATAAACAGCAAAAAATCTTACAAAACTATAAAACTATTTTGATTAAAATTTGAATGTCAGGTGCACATCTTATCAACTTTAGTGTACTATGGGTTAAGGATCCAGTAACTCCAGTTGGAAACATTACCAATTTTTTATTTTCTTGTTCAGTCATTTCCAATGCTAGTTTTCAGCTATTGTATGATTAATGATAGAAACAAGTCCCTTTCGGGTATGTAACGAATTCAGCTATGGGAGGGGTTTGTGCATTGTGGGATGTGTTTGATGTCGTGCGTGACGACAAATGCGATGAGCTACCACGGTGGCCAGGGCCCAACGTTGTCCCACATCACCTGGTGAGGGATGCTATACAAGTAATACCGTGAATCTTTTGGGCACGACGCGTTTTAAAGTTGTGCAGGAGTGGAGTTGGTTGGAACTCTATAATTAAGCCTGATGGCTGTTTTTTTGGGAAGTTCCAGCGCTGCATGATAACTTAGTCCACAGCAAACAACATCGTACGGATCCACGAGTAGTTACAACATATTCTAAAGTTTAGAGATTAAACTCAAGTGCACGCTCCCCAGCCGCGTATCTATACTATTCAATCCCCTAAAAATAAGGGTTTCGTCCAGGAGTCGTTACACCCTATTCTAAATTTTTGAGATACACAAGGACAAATTGGCACAGACAAAGCAGCTTAAATCATAATACAAAACACGTAACTAAGCACAATAAACAAATCAAATACAAATATTTTGACAAGTAGAGACAGAAAATAACTTACTAGGAGGATACAGACATATGGAGAGAGAGAGAGAGAGAGAGAGAGAGAGTGGAGAGTTAAGAAGGAATGGATGTGGTTTACCAACGCATACGTGGCAGCCTCAGAGTGGGAAATTAGCTTTTCTTTCATTTGATATTTTTTTTTTGTTGGTTTTGGAATTTTCTTCCACATTTTACAAGAGACTCAGTAGGGGCGTGTATAAGTCAATCGAAAATTTGAACTTCACAAAATATATATAAAAATAATAAATAAATAAATAAATAAATAAAATTGGAGCTTTATAACTTTTGAGACCTAAAATATATGAATGAAATGGACAACACGTGGCTACAGATTTATGTGTCTCTGGCCATATGCAGAGCTGCATATTTTTTATCTAACGACTGTAAATAAAAATTTTAAAATTAGAAGAGAAAATGCAAATCTATATGCATATTTTGTTCTCAATCCTTCGATCTGTCAGTTCAAATCACATGACTTGAAATCAATTTACTGCTATAGACTGATACAGTCTGTAGCTACTTGGTATCCAATTTAAACATTAAATGAGTTACGTGGGTAGAGTCATGGGAAGCTCTAATGGAGGTCTATAAAAATACTTGAACGAAAAAGTTTATCTAGCTTAAATTTAAAGGTGAAATGCCAATTGATCGTTAACTAGCTCGTTCGATACGAGTTTTTTTCTCACTAGTCCTGAATTCATATACTATGAAATCAAAGATTAAAACCCTCGGAGTAAAACTTTCTGCATACATCAAATTTTATACTTAAGGGTTTGTTTGGTTACGGTTTCTAAATAAATAAATTAGCTTATTTTTTATTCAGAAAAAGACGAATGCATTCAGCTTAAGAATTATAACCCAAAACAATAAAAAAGTTCAGTTTAAAAGTTAAGGAGCCAAATGCAATCCAATTTTTTTTAAAAAAAACTAAATAGCTGAAACTTAGAATCTGTCGATGCAGGTGATTTGGGAAGAAGGAAAGTTTTCAGGAGTAAATATTTAACTGAGAGTATTGTGTCAAACTCCATTTCAAATTTACAGAATTCGACTTAGAACAATTGTTTGGATCAAAACCATATATTTTTCAATTTTAATGTAATTAAACAAGAGCACCAAATTGACTCCAATTAAATGTGTGATATATATTGAAGAGTGTATATCTGTATGTCGTTCGGATATATGCTC
>MKEJ01103271.1:0-10199 GCA_001753735.1 Embelia ribes | reverse complement strand
TTTATAATAAAAAATTATAAACATATTTTTGTAAATATATATAAGAGATTATATTTCTGTAGTCTATATTTTATCTTCTATTAATATTAAATAATTGTAGTGCTTGATACATTTGTCCCGTGCTTTATACAAGGTTGAGAAGAGGTAATTTAAAAACGGAATATGGACGTCATAAAAATTACAATATAGGAAACCAGCCGCCCAATTTTTATTTTTTATTTTTCCTGCCAAAAATTTGTCTCTATACAACCTTTGACCAATTGCTCCAATATTCTTCTAATCCACAATTAGATTAGATTTTACTAATAACAAGGATATAGATTTAATTTTTTCAATTATAAACTTGCATCTATTTTCAACTATGAACACAAGGAGTTGAGTTCAACCACTATAAAATAAATAGGGACTCGGGGGGCCGCAAAGCATGGTTTTGTTTTTATATCTAACGCCAATGTTCTGTAACTCTCCGGATTTAGAAACAAATACTAGATCCAATATCAGAAATATGATGAGGGCTCTAATTGAATGCGTATTGGAGTCACCTTAGTTGTAGTCGGAACGACTAATGGAAGAAATCTAGTACGCAAACAGATTACCGAACATTAGGAGTACAATTGCAAAGCATACTAGAAATTGCTCCAATTCTGCAGCACTTTTTTTCGGATCGGACCAAAAATGTCTTCATTACAGCATGTCCAAATTGCAAACTCACTTGGACTAGCCTATATATGCTTCGAATGTTTATTTATTCATTACCGATTGCCAGGACATGCTGCTTATAAACATGATATGTAATCCAAATTCGGACCATCCTAGGGGCCTAAGGGTACAACTTGGCTCAAGTCAAAAGTTCGATGAGCCCGTTCCACCTAAAGGGCGGATTTAGGAAAAAGAAACAGATACATTCGTAAATGGGAATTTGGATCTGTAAGTAGTATGTCCATTAGATAATTAGTTAAATTATATCTACATTGTAATGTTTCATCTGTGGTCAATCAAGCTATGTAAAGCCTATACAAATTGGCTTAAGAATTATATAACAACAAAATAGAGAGAGTATAGAATTTTACTAGTCTTCATTTATCCTTATTTGAAAGAGCCTCTGGAAGTTTGTAGGAAGGTGGTTTGTCGGCCCCCCTTCTCGAGTACTCTCTCCATCTTCGAGCTGCAGCAGCTGCACGACGACCTCGCTCTGTCACTTCCTCCTCTGCGATAAAAGAAACTTTTGTTACATTAGAAATACTATAATTATTATCTATGCTGCGTATTGTCTGTATCAGATCAATGAGAACTCAGCTATCAAAACAATTTGCTCGACTCATTTGGGTGGCATTTTCTCTCGTTCCACTGAACTTTTCCAATCGATCTTCCAACTTAGAGACAATGATAGATACAGAGTTAGGGGATATCGGTTTTATTATTTGGCAACCAGAAATTAGGTTATTTTATTATTTCTGGGCAAAAGTTGTAAATAACCAAAATTCCTGAAAACCTTAAAAATTCAAAGGGTGCACTCTTAAGAGCTTTTTACAATTTGTGGAAAAATTTCACGACATTCGATTCAATTTTTAATTGCATTTACTCAGAAAATCAACGAATTTCACACCATCAATCATAAACAGAAAACTCTCCAACATTAGTTGGCAACGCACATTGAGCTATTTATTCGTAGAAACTAAGCTGTTTTCAGTATAGTTAATCTATGTTTTCTCACATCTATTTTCCATTTAATAACTAACGTGAGTTTTGAACAAGGTTTTTACTTAATCTGCACTGGTCAAAATTTTAGTACTTACTATCCAAGTTCCACTCACCGGTATCTTTGTAGTCCTTGGGCTTGCCCGAGAAATTACCCCAATACGACTCAGATTTATTTGAATCTTTTTGCTTCATCATCCTCATTCTAGCTTGTGCCTTTTCAAAAAAAATAATAATAAAATAATAATAAATAAATAAAAGAGAAATGTCAAGGCAAATGTCAGTTCAGGTTTAGGATTGGGCAACAAAATCATAATAATGATGGTTTTGGACAGATGGATTTGAAATCCACACATTTTTGTGATGGACTATGGTGACAATGTCATCCATGCAAATGAGGTGATTTAGACTTTTACAAAACCAACTAATCCATGGAAAGATTTGAGTAGTGTACAACTTGTGGATTTGGAATCATGGTAACAGCTCATTTCAAATCCCTGATGCTTAAGCACTAGTTATGCAACTCCCACACAAAAATATTTGAACCCGCGAACTAAAAACCTAAAAAATACACATTAAGCGTTCTAATTCATCGACTTCAGATCCACATGTTTCCCAGTGACCTTTACGAGTTATTTACAAGTACAATTGCCGGATGAAACTTCTGTTTTTCTTTTTTTTTTTGGTACACTGGGAAGCCGTTATGGAGATGAACTAATGTTTTCATGGCATATGATTATCATAGTTACTTTATTTTTAGTCTCTTCTGAAATTGATATTAGTGGTGTTTAAAGCCTTAACTTGAACTTATATAGGTTAGGTTTATGAGCGTCTCTATTGCGACTTGTGGGTTATGAGCTTATCTATTTAGAAACAACCTCTTTGGAAACATGTGGAAGCAGGGGTAAGGTTGTTGTGTACATTAGATCCTCCCAGACCCTGCAATATAGGAGTTTTGCGTACTGGACCGTCTATATATATGTATATATATACATTAGGAAGCCGTAGCTGGGGGAGGGGAATCGTATTTGGGACCTCCTACTATGGGGGTTGAGTTCTCACCACTAGGCTAGCCCTAGTGGTTTGTTTCTTTAATTCATCTGTGAATTGGTTTTATGTATTTGTTTGATTGACATATAGTATTTAATTCTAGTTTGCAATGGCATATTATTTTTATCAATTTTAATGTTCTCTCATCTTTCCTTTAATTGTTTTATGTTGTTTACACATGTGGGAAGCGAATTGTAGCTTTACCAGACGATGCTCTCACATTTTGAGGGGCAAGAATTTGATTTTCCTTTCAAATTTGTTAACTCTAATGATTGCCTTGCTTCGCTGGTTGATAGGATACTTTGGTCATTGCAATACCTAGTCCTACAATTTCTAAATCTTAATTTTGTTCCTATTAACAGTAACAAATGCGGACAATGATGGTTGCAAAACTATATATTCCATCTGCCCAAGGTTGAAAGCGTTCTCAGATTGGCTTCTAAAATACATGACCTCTGGTAACCTTGAAACAATTTTCCCAGCTGCCACACGGGAATATGCACCATTGATAGAGGAGTTGTGGAACAACTCAGCAATCCAGGCTACGTACAAGCGGAGAAATGAACTAGAACTTCTGCCTAGTGTTGCCAGTTATTTCTTAGAGCGGGTAAGCTCATGCTTCTTGTGCATGTGCCCGTGTTACGACTTGAATAGGAATTGTTGTGATTACATTGATGTTTTGTACTACTAATGTTGTGTTGTACATTGAGGTACGGAACACCAAGACATATGTTCCGAAGTTCTATTGTCTCAACAAACTGTTTTTAATGTCAGACATTTCAAATAAAATATATTATTCTGCGGCAATTCTTGAATTCTGCTCCTGCTGGCTGATAATTTGTGCAAAATTCTGTTTCTTTTTCAGGCAGTTGATATATCCAGCCCTGACTATGTACCATCAGATTTGGATATCCTGTATGCGGAGGGTGTTACGTCATCCAATGGGCTTGCCTCTATGGATTTTTCATTTCCTCAGTCAGCTCGTGACACTGATCCCGAGAATCCTGATCAGCATAGCTCTCTGATGAGGTACCGACTTAATTTTGTGGGTTTCTTTCTCCTTTCTCAAGTTTTTAAGAAAGGTGTATTCTGTATGAATGGTAGTCTCGTTTTTTTAATCCATTCATATAATGCAAAATTGCATCTCTTTCGGTTCAGGTATCAACTAATCAGAGTTCAAGCGCGTGGCTTTGGAGAAAATTGCAAGTGGTTCGAAATGTTTGAAGATGTACGCATTGTCATCTTCTGTGTAGCCTTGAGTGACTACAACCAGTATGCTATCGATGTAGATGGGACTATAGCAAACAAAATGTTACTAAGCAAGAAATTTTTCGAGACCATCGTCACCCATCCAACATTTGATCAGATGGACTTTCTTCTAATACTGAACAAATATGATGAGTTCGAAGACAAGATGGAACGGGTACCTTTGACGGAGTGTGATTGGTTTAGTGACTTTCAACCAGTGATTAGTCGTCATCGCTCTAACAGCAATAGCAATGGCAATAGCATCAACAGCAACCCGTCATTGGGCCACCTCGGTTTTCAGTACATCGCGGTTAAGTTCAAGAGGCTTTTCTCATCTTTGACCGATCGAAAATTGTATGTTTCTTTAGTGAAGGGTTTGGATCCTCATAGTGTCGATGGAGCTCTAAAGAATGCTAGGGAGATTATGAAGTGGGAAGAAGAGCGACCCGTATTTAGTGTGAGTGAGTATTCTATATACAGCACTGAGGCTAGTATCTCTGGCAATGATGACCTCGAAGGCCTGTAGATGAGCGATTCTAATTTAGCAATACATTGTCAGTGTACATAGAAAGCCACTTTCATAAGCTTAGAGAAGTCTAAGTGTAACTTTTGCTAAGAGATGGTAAGTCTTACAGGCCCCAAAATTTTAGAAGTCGTGCATACGGTTATATTTTTGTAGTAGTAGTTTCTGTATTTGCTTTCTGGTTTGAAGAGAGCCTTTGAAGGCATTTCCGAAGGCTTGAGAAACTAAACATATAGATTTTCTTAATTGTAAATATGCTATCAACTTTATCATGTGAAGACCCGCTTTTCATCTGATCACTGGAATGCTAGTTGTTCTGCGTCCTAAAACCACTGTAGAAGAAAAATTGTAACCAGCATTTTTATTCGACAAAAAGAGCAAAAATTTTAATTAGCAAGATGTATGGTATTAATAGCAAATTTTGGGAATATTCATGCATTATTTTTCTTCTGTTTTATCAATGGAAAGCAAGTAATACAAAAAAAAAAACAAAAAAAAACTAGGTGCTACATAAAAAGCTACAAAATTATACATGCTATGGACGACACCTTTCGAGCCAATATAAGCTACAACATTTGCTTCCTTATATATAAAATTAGCAAACGCCAAAGTGAAAGCCTTGGTGAGCTCCCTAATGTCCTCATTCACTGCAAGTACTTTAATATCAGTTTTCAGACATCAACAAAACTATAACGTACTCGCTCTTGCGTGCTCAGTAATATATTTTTACAAGCCCACCCTAGTTCAACCATATGCTCGTTTAACAGTTCAAAGTCCCGTTGTGCCCATTGCTTGCTATCTTCTATTAATTTGAACCAATCCCTTGCAACTGAATCTACACCACCATAGGCTTCTAAAATGCTCTCCCATTTGCTTCTGCTCGATAACATAGCCTCACGGATATAGCATGCCTATATGATTAGAAACATATATTAGATGACAGACAAATAAAATACAAACATAAGGTAAAAAACTCAACTCATATTCATTGAAGGTTTCTAATCTGCTTCTTGTTCTGCCACTAACTATTACTTCTACTTTTTCAATCACAAGCTGGGCTCGAACCAATGCTTCTTGCTACAAAGCTACTTCATGAGAGTGTCCTTTTTCAGGGGCTACCATTTATTATATGTTAGGAACTAAAATTGTTTCCTTCTGTCTATCCGTAAGATATTTATCTAACAATGATATAGTGTAGTTAATCATAAATTTGAAATTCTACCTGTAACAAGCCCATGGTTACGTCGGCAGTACTGGCTGCTTCTCGCATACAAAGAACAATGCCGTGCTGAAAACCGAATAGTGCCACAAGTATGAGAAACAATATTTTAAATTTATCGAAAAGGTTGATTGCATAAGTTTAGCTATAAACTCACTTGCCGATTTTTTGTCAACCTACTGCAGACTATTTCCAAGCTAATAAAATAGAAGTCCTCATCCTTCAAAGATCGCATGGTCATCATTGATAACCTTTGTATTTGACGATTGGGATTTAAACAACCGATTCTTATTGGCCACATCAATCTCCCTGAAACAAATTACAGTTAAAAAAAAGTAGAAAGTGGAAAACCTAACTTTTAAAGCTTGTTTGCATTGTATGTTAATGACAACTTGCTATCTAGAAGCACTCAATGCAGCTATCACAATATTGAAGGCGCAAGGCCATACCTTTGTTTTGCATTAAGCCAATACCTTCCTCTTTACTCACTTCTGCAGGTGAAGGAACTCGTCCTAATCTAACCCAGTAATTTATTATTATCTCAAGCCTATCCTGAAGACAGAAAAATATAGCAATGAGGTGAAGTATTCTCATATAAAAGAAATAAAAAAAACACATTCTAACGCAAATTGCAAAAGCCAATCTTAGAGTAAGCATAAAAGATCAAACCTTAGTCACTGTCTGCAGATGAACACGCTTCAACCCTTCATAAATTCCAATAAGGTCCATTGCCGAAAAGATCGGGTACACAATGAAGGGCAAAGCTTCCTGCAATCTTTCATTTTATTGAAACACTAGGTCAGCAACTTAATTATCAATTTATTAAATCTCAGAGTTTCAGGATTTTCTGAAGTCAATATCACGCCGAGGACAGGAAGTAATTTTGCTTTTGTAGGGCTTCTTTGATTGGACCTTATGAGTAGTGACTGAACTATTTCATATCCAGATCGAAGCATACTTATATGTTAAGTTAAAAAGTACAAAAAGTACAAGTTTGAATGATGTTAGCCTTCCAAACAAGCCCGTAATACGAGTATATGACCAATCTGGTCGTCAGAAATAGCTGGAGAACGTATAGGATAAAAGTTTCAATGAAGATTCACAATTGAAAAACTTTATTTAAAAGCCGAAAGAGAAAAATGGAAAGCAAAAGACCTCGAGTTGTTTCTCAACAGAATGTTCAAAGCTGCAGCAAGCATAAGGCCAATGTTATCAAAGCATACTGTTTGAATCTGACACCCAAGCCAGATAAAAAGAATTCCACATGAAAAAATTAGCAACTAATTAAAACATGAAAACAAAATGAAATTTGAAAAAATAAAATAAAATTAAAGGACCTTAAACCTGTCCCTTAGCAGAAAATTCACCAAGATTATCTGCTACAGCAAAGCTTCGATGAACAGCAGTCTGCAAAATGAAAATAAGAACCCTTGAACTACACCTAAAAGTAAAGATGCAATAACAAGTGTCATGGTTTGTAAGCTTTTATATTGGTTAAAAGCACGACAGTAAAAGAAATTAACAAATCAGAGGTATAAATCTAAAATACGAATATAAAAAAGATGGGTTATAAATTACACCTACCCCAGTAGCAAGGTGGCACGCAAGGCTAATCTGTTTAGCTATGTTGGCTACAGTAGCAAGAAGCAGAAAATACTGGGGAAATGCCGGAGTCAGCAACTCAACTCCAATGCTCAGACTGAACAATACAGATGTTGAAAACCGGACTCTCTGCAGAGAAACAAAGTAAGGTTCTTTTGATTTATGTTTTCAAAGCCTGCTTTTAGTTTCTGAAAACTAAAACAATCTAGGATAAGTATCTGCAAATTGGTTTCTTCAATCAGAGAATTACCTGAAAACACCTCGTCTTTTAGAACCTAGGAACACTAGTTTTCTCTAGTTTCTGAAACATTTTTTCTTCAAAAATTAACATAAACTCAAGGAGTTTTAAAGAACTCAATTGTTTGCAGTATAGAAAACAGTGAAAAGAGAATATAGTAAAAATCCTAAGAAAGAAATAGAAGACAATGCTTAAGAAGCCTCACCTTCAAATTAATATCAAAAGCAGATGCTAAGCTAGCTGTATAAATACACCTGCTGAGCCTTCCTAGCCCATCTTTCAGTACCCAATTAAGGGCAGCCGCCGAGGGCAGAGAACGGGAGTACCCAATTCCAATCGCTCGAAACATCGCCTTTAAGTTATAAACCCACTAACACTGTAAGCAATAGGCTTAGATACAACAAAAAACAGAAAAAAACATAGCCTTGAGCTGGACAGCGTAGAACAAATTAAACTACATAGCTACTAATATACCGCACCTACGAATTAGAATAGTGAGATACAATTACATAATTAGAATCCGAAGATAAAGGAAGTATCCATAAATACACAAAAAATTCAATTTTTCATGTACACAAGTGAAATCTGTTAATAACTTGAAAAAATACACACTTGAATTAATTCCAAGACCAAGGGAGTATTCTACAATCTACTTAGCATTGTATTTACACCCTTTTTTTAGTGGTAGGGAAAAAAAGCATGAACAAGCCAAAGAGAGAAATTTAAATTGCATACAAATCAAATCTTTCTTGTAGGTGAGATAGTTGCACACCACTTAACATGGTATCAAATCAGGCAAAGATCTTGGGTCTCACTGCTACCTGATTAAAGTTGAACTGCACTTGTTTGGCTTAAAAAATATGCCACAAGTGAGGTGGCGTGTTAAATATAATAATAAATAATATAATGCGCTAGGTGAGATGGTCACACATCACCTAAAAGTACATAAGTGAAATTTCACAATAACTCATTCATTCAACCACAGCTATACCTAAATTCCAAGCCAGAGGGACTAAAATTGCATAAAAGATTACAACTTTTTTTGTTGGTTACTTGTAAAAAAATGCACTTATATTATACCATGCCAAATGATTATACTAAAATGCAAAAAAATTAAAAGTAATAACAACATAATTTAAATTAAGAAATGAGTTTTTTTGGGCAAGTAAGAAATTGATTGGTAATGAGCATGCACACCAGTCTTTCTAAAACTAATGAGAAAAATGAGACAGAAGTATTATATAGACAACCCAGTGCATAAAGCCCCTACATCGCGTGATCTGAGGAGGGTATGTGTATGTAGAGGGTATGTGTATGTATATTGTATACCTTATCTCTGTCTTTACAGAGGTAGTTTTCAAGGTACAAATCCATGAGATGACTCTCAAGTCGCAATGAAGGTATGCATGACCTTAAACTATATAAATATTCAAATTAGTGATTTAAGCGCCACCAATGAAGAGGCTGAATATGGAGCAATTATGATATATAGTTGACATGTAAACAACAAGCAAACTGCTATGAAATTCCTTGAGTTTATGTACACTGAAAAAAGAAAAGGGGAAACATACTTTTAAACTTTTCTTATATGATATATAACAATCCTAATCATTTTAAGAATTTATATAGAAAGACAGGTGTGGACAATTTTTAAAAATATTGATTTTTGTAAGACAAATGATTTTCTAGGAAGTTAAGTTTAGAAATTGAAACAACAATACTGGTGTTGATACTAATATACCTGTGTAGCAAGAACTTGAAGAGCAGAGCTGAAGACCCGGTGAAGAAACTTCCACTTCACATACTCTAAATAATTGTTACTAATTTCCCTTGGCAAGAAGAAATTCCTCACACCCGAACCACAAATTCGAAACAATTTCTGATAACCATCTTCAAAATTCCACAAATTCGACGAATTCCCATCAAAAGACACCAATTTCAGCTCACCACCGTCCCAAAAGTACCGGGAAACGCCACCTGAGCAGCGAATCGCCACCGGGAGAGTCACGGGCGAGGCGGGTTCGTCACCATCGAGCTCTTCTTCTTGGGATTGATAGGGGAATGGAGTTTTGAGGGAGTTGGGGGGTTTAAGGATGTTTTTGGGGGTTAGAGAGGGAAAGAGAAAGTGGGTTATGGTGGGTTTCCATGGGGAAATGAAGATTGCGGGAGGATTTGGGATGGTGTATAGTAAGGTGGATTGCATGAATTGGGATGTGAGATGCGTGTATATATATAGGTGTTGTATGTGTATGTATATGTATGTAGAGATTTGGAGGAGGGAGAGAGTGTTGGAGGAAGGAGGTGGAGTTAGAGAAAGACTAGGGTTTAAGGTTTATGCTTTTCGTGGGGGACTATTGCACTAATTTTAAGGTGGATTTGTTTATAAATTTTATAAAATATTGCCATTTTTAAGTTTCTATATAACATAGTACAATTGGGAGGTAGTGCCAAAGTGAATAAGACTTAAATTAGCTTTTCATTGAGAGAAACATATATATGCATAATTTTGTGATAGACGGAGTTTGTTTAAGAATTTTGAGAAAATAAGTTAATTTTACAGCGATGGGTGCTCATTCAGAATCTTTATTAGAGCATTTACACCAGCTTATCTAAACATATTA
>MKEJ01103260.1:0-17295 GCA_001753735.1 Embelia ribes | reverse complement strand
GATTAAAAAAAAAAACTGCTCTCCCTATTTCTCTCTCTCTATTCGTGGGTGATGTTTTTAGAAATGAAGAAGAAGTGTTTGATTCAATACTTTTTAATCTGATATTGACCAGTTGGATTGATCGATTCACACTTGGATCAATCGAACTACTCTTTTGGATCGATCTAATAGCTCCTGGATCGATCGAAGCCATGAGAATTTTGGGTCTAAATCCCTCAGGTCAAAATTTTCCAAAAAGACACAGAATCACTTATAGACACTAATGGAAGTGTCAAACATCTTCAGAAAGGCATTTGAGTACCTGGAACTCGATATACGTGATTTAATGTGATTACCGACGAAACCTCAGAAACGACACCAAAACCACTACGAATGGATTCCTACGAACTTGAGAAATAGCCCACAACTTCGAGATTGATACTACGCTATAAATGCATCTCCATGACAATGAATCATAGTCGTCGACTATGATATGCATATGCAACTACAAATGCATACGACATCTATGAATGCCACGAAACAACGACTACGAATACAATGACGAATATAAATAATATCATTAAGGGTAATTAATAATATTATTTAATTGCAAAAAAAATTTACAAATTTCTAGAACATTACATCATCCCCCTATTAGGAAATTTCGTCCCCGAAATTAGCGTATACTGTAAAAAAGAATGAGAACGTACCATAATCCACGAACAAGTTCGGATATTTGGTGCGCATTTCCTCCTCCCGCTCCCATGTTGCCTCCTCACTATTATGATGCTTCTACAATATTTTTACTAACCGAATACTACGGCGACGAAGTACTTATTCCTTTAAATCTAATATTCGAATAGGTAGAAGCTCATAAGACACGTGCTCTTCCATGTGTAGGTAATTGAAATTAAGGACATGAGAGGGATCCCGTAAATATTTCCAAAGCATCAAAACGTAGAACATGGGATGGACACTTGATAGATGCAGTGGCAAGGCTAAACGATATGCCACATCTCCGACTTGATCAATAATCAAGAATGGATTGATAAAACGAGGGGAAGGTTTTCCTTTCTTCCCGAAACACAAAATACCTTTCTTAGGAGAAAACTTTTGAGGAACATATAATCCCCAACCTCGAATTCTAAAGGCCACCTCCGAATATCTGCATAACTCTTATGTCTACTCCGTGCTGTCTCCAATCATTGTTTTTTCAATTGTACATTTTGGGTCGTTTCCTGAAACTAAATCTGGGCTCAATAATGTGCTATCACTGACTTCTACCCAACATGATAGAATAGCGACAAGGTCTCATATACCTCAAAATGAAATGAGAATCTCAATCCGAAACAATCAATACCGAAACCCTATAGAATCGAACGATTTCATTGATATATAACCAACAGAGTCTTTCAACTAAATCAGTTGTATGAATCAGAAAGAAATCTGCAGATTTCATCAAAAGATCAACGATTACCTATATAACATCATTTTCTCAACCCGACTTTGGCAAATCAACAACGAAATCTATTGTTATCCATTCCCATTTCCACTCGGAAACTGGTAATGGTTGAAGCAATCCCCCTGGACACTTGTACTCTATCTTTATTTATTGACAAGTAAGGCATCGTGCTATGAATTCGGCTACATCTTTCTTCATACCGGATCACCATAATTGATGTGAAATGTCATGATACATTTTTGTGCCACCAGAATGCACAACCAAATGAGAATGATGAGATTATTGCAAAACCTCATCACTAATAGAAGTAAGAACAAATAAGTGATTTTGAAATCGCAAAACTTCATCCTCTGAATAAGTCTATCTATAAAGGGCATGGTTACTATGGACACGAACTCGATAGGCATTCAATTCATCATCAACATGTTGTACTCCATCACATGTATGATTAGTGTAGGTTGAACTATGATAGCAAACAAAGTAGTTTGATCCTCCGCTTTCACGAATTCCAACCCGAACTCATTCAATATTCGGTGCATTTCTCATTCATCTACTGTAAGGCAAGCAATAGTATATCGATTCTTGCAACTAATGCACCCGCCATGACATTTGCCTTACTGGGATGATATTTGAGATAGAAGTTATATTGCTCGAGATACTCTATCCACCATCTTTGCTTCATGTTCAAGTTCCGTCGAGTGAATATGTACTTCAAGGACTTGTGATCCAAATGCACTTTGAATTTCTCTTCGTACAGATAGTATCGCCAACACTTTAATGCGAATACTACAACTCCAAGCTCTAAGTCGTGTGTCGGGTAATTTTGCTCATGAATCTTCAACTACCTTGATCAAACCCCTTAATAAATTTTAATGTCGCCCATTGTGACAGTTTGGTGCGATCTTTTGATGACCTTGATTTCTTCACAGCCTTCGGATCTTTTTTCGATGTTACTCCACTCTTCCCTACCTTCGCCAAAGATTCAGCCATAATATTCTAGAGAGAGAAAATAAAGGTTGTGAAAAATTGAAAATAACAAATGAGCAAAATAGTCCTTCTGTCTCCCCCTATTTATAGCAAAGCCACAACTGCGAGAAGCATGGCAGAGACATTTCAAATGTCAATATTTATGATAGATGACATCTAAATTTATATCTAGGCAACGTTGTCACGTGATCATCTTTAGCTATCCAGATCTACTATTTGAATATTAACTATCCTGAAACATGACTTGTATGGTCCACGGTAGTTGAGGAGCAACATGAGGTATTCCCCTCAGGACAAATGAAAAGTGAAAATTTCATTTCAAATTTAATTAGTTGAGAGACCTATGGATTGATTGCTGCAATTAGTTTTACTCAATCAATAATTGCAGAAGTGCTACCATAAAACATTTCAACGGCAGGAGTACAATTATTTTCTCTTTCTCCCTCTCATCTCCTTTCCACCGGCTTCTCAAAATTTAAGGGGTGGTCCCTAGCCTCGCATAAACAACAACCCTCCTTTCTAGGTTGGTTCCCTTGGGATGACCAATACGGCCGTAGGGGCAAAAAAAAGAAAAAAGAGGAGGATCCTAAAGCTAGTAGGTAGGAGTCAAGGTAAGAACCTCAAACATCGAATTTATTTTTTCTCAAATTCAATCATTCTTAGCTAAGACTATATAAATGTTCCACATTCAAAAACTCCCTCGGGCTGAATAAAAATTAAGAAAACGCCCGAGGTAGTTGGAGAGCAGCTGATAAATATGTATTTGTAAATATAATAAAACACTGAGATTAATACTGTAGTTAAATCAAACTACCCGTTACACACTCTGATTAATAGGAAAGTCAGGGACCAATAAGATAAGTATTATTTTACAGCTGTACATGTACTGTGTACTATAAAAGCTACCACATATTAGCTGAAAAGACAGGTGAAAAAATTAGACTCCCCCTACATTTAGTGCTTAACCAATTCATTTATTATTCTAATTATTACTATTACCTTATCCGAACCCTTACTTACTTAAACATCGGAGAGTTGGCGGACAATCTCCCTCTCCGCACTTTTAGGTACTTATCAACGAGGAGCGTGCATGTAATCCACAATCAGATACATACTCTTCACTTGGTGTAGGAATTCTACCAAGTAAATTTATCGTGGTTTGATAAGGTACGTGGTGACTTTATGATTCAATTGTAATAAAACTTGAAGTTTTGATAGTTTAGACATATAAGTAGGAGAATTTTGAAGTAATTAACATGTTTTGGTCATGTTTGGATGGAAGGTTGATTGGATTTCGTAGATGAAAACGTGTTTTAGGCGAAGTAATTCTCGTCTGGATGAAATGGTATTGGTCTGGACGAGTCACTCTTTCGTCCGGACGAGGTTCCCTATTTGGGCTAAGTTGTTCAAACTTTGTTATAAAATGGACGAATAATTAAGATTCATGTAGAATGGTATATGAACAGAATAATGCTATGAATACAAATGATAATGAAGTGTCGAGACATATCATGGACGAATTTGAGTCGAGATGGTAGATAATGTAGTGTGAATATCACACTAGGATAAGGGAGTGTGTTTATTCTTTAATCATGGCATGGGAGTATGTTTTTCTATGACCATTATAAGGATGTTTTACTAGGACATGAGAGTACGTTTATTTTGAGGCTTTCAGGCGATACCAAGTTATTCGGGAGTATGTGTCGATTCCGATAACTTATCTTCTACGGGTTCCAAGTTGGCAACTTGTAAAGTTTTTACATGTTAAAAGTTGGGAGACAGTGCCCAAGTTGGGAGACGAGGCCCATGTAATTAGTTGGTAGTATATGTTGATGTTTACATTTCATATTGATTTTTGTAAATTTATTTTGTTGAGCACTTGCTATTTATTATCATGATTATATGTCTATTATTCATGTTATAGTTGCATAGTTGTCGTTTATTCCTATTGGATTCATTGTTGACTCGTGGCTGTTTGGTTAGTTTTACAACCACTATTTTTATATGAAAATGCCAAGAAGAAACAAGTGGAGTAGATCATGGGAAGTATGTTTAGTTAAAAGCTCACTTAAGGATGATGATATCTTGCGAATTTTATTTTATTTATCATTTTAGACATTTGGTTTGATGTAGGCCGAGGGCCACCGCTGTAAACTTTGATTTTACTTTATCTAATAAGAGGCCAAAACATGATAATAAACTGAATGATGATTAGTTTATGCTGTTGTTGAAGTTTCTATGTAAATTGTTTAGATGATCACTATATGTTTCATTGTGGTTTTAGCTACTTATTATCATGGTTTGTCGTTACGTATTTGTGGGCATTATAGGGAAAATTATATAAGCAGAAACACACCGAATATGAGCAATTGAGGAAGTTCTTTTTGTCCAAAGCATAACGACAAGCAGAGCAATTGACATTCCGGTACTTTCTTCTCTCAATTTTTATTAANCTTTTTTATCCTTCATTTAATTATAGTGTACACAACATGTTGGTAGAGGAAATGAATGAAACAAAGCTAAGTGAATTTACTTTTTAGAATAGGAAAATAAATAATTATTTATACAATCCTCGTGTTATTTTATCTGTAACTCCAATTCATCTTTGGGCGTTAGAGTATTTGCATTAGATTCAATAAACATGATTCTTTTCCTATTTTAAGTAACCAAAAGTTAGATAATGTTACTTTTTGACATGCATAAGATTACCTAATGATTATTTAAAATAAAAAATTTCTAAAATAGTTCTCCAAATATAAAGTACAACTATTAATTAATAGAACACATAAAATTAATATATTTTCATGTCACATCATTTCACTATTTATTTAAAAAATTAATACATTATCTCTCCACTCACTCCACTAATATTAATTAAAAATAAAAATATAATATAAGTATTTAAAATAATTAAATAATAATTATAAATTTAATATTTAAAAATAACATGGAGCTTAAAACTACTAAATATGACAAATAAACTAAAACTTTAAGTGTATACAAAATAATTTTAATAGTTAAATAAATAAATAATTATAATTTTATTAGTATTTATCTAAAAATATTAGTTTTTAAATTATATAATTGAATTTAATTTTTAACATTTAAACTATATATTTATTAAAAGTAAATTTAAATTTTATATTATAAAAATTTAATGTTTAATGCTAAGAAATAGTAAATTTTTATTAAGCTATTCTATTTATATTTCTATTATTTATATAATGAATTTCTATAAGATTTCTTATTTATATATTTCTTTTATCCCATTATTTCTATTCCCCTTTTTCTTCATTTGCTTAAAAGAGATTTTATTTGTATTTTTTATTTATATAACGGATTAATAAATTAATTAATTATAATTATAAATTAAAACTAAAAAATAATAATATTTTTTTATTAATTCATAATTAAACAAATAATATTTCATAATAAAATGTATTGTTATATGTGGAATTTTAAATGTGGAATGATAAAATATATGAAAATAATATTTTAATACAATAGAAAATGTAATAGATAATCTAATGCAGAGAGTAGAAAATAAAAATTCTGTAAAATAAAAATAACTCTTTTTAGGAAATTAGTAAGAGAATTTGATACAAAATGCTCGGTTGGATCTGCATCTCTACTTTTCACTTCTTCCTTTTCTAGTACTATGTTTGTATTGGCTGGTAATTACCTTAATAGTGTGAAGATGAAAATAGGAAGTGATGATGAAAAGTAATGATGTATATCATTCTCTGAGCTAATGTAGTCCACTTTAGTTGCATGCTGCTACTGCTGAACCTTCACAAAAATGAAACTTTTGGTTACCTTGATCTTCCCAGTACATAGAAGCCAAGTTTTTTCTTTTTTCCAGAAAAAGATCATTTCGCGGTACAGGCTTGTATCCTGCAGTATGTGCAAGAGCTCAAACAAGGATCCTGTTAGAATTTTCAAAAACCGAACCAGAGAAAACGGACAGAGTATCCAGATTCGGAAACATATATGCATTTGGTATCAATGAACTCCAGCACCTTTGTTTCCACTGTTGGATCTTTATACAAATAGAAACTCTTCCCAAGGTATACAAGCCAAAAAAAAAATAAGGCCAATCCAATTGCCTTTGCATACAAATTTCCAATGGCTAGATACTCCAATGGTGAAATAAGCAACACCTCAGGAATATCAACAAACACCACCTCTCCACCAACTGCTCAATTCCTTGGGGGGGAAACAAGAGATCTCCTTAACCACTTGTACACGAGGGGGGAGAGGAAAAACAAATTTATACCAAACATTGACTCTATTAAATAGAAAAATAAAATAAAATAAAGGCACGCACTCCTTCAAAACGTTTCTGCTACGTTTGGCAATACCATTTTTTCTGAGAAAAAAAGTAACGGGAAACAAAAAGAAGCCATGTTCTCTTCCGTCAAATTTTCAGCACAAGCCAGTGCCCAATCATAGCATCATGGGATAAGAAAATGAAACTGTGACAAATAACGGTGTGATTACTCCGTCTGGTCTGGGTTGAAATTAAGCGACTCTCTCCATATAAGCTCTTTTACGTCCTCTTCACTCAATGACGCTTTTTCAAAATCGAATATGAAAGGAGATGGGCAAGTGGGCTCCTCGTTGATCTCATGGAGACTCAACAAAAATGGATGATTCAGTGCTTCCTCAACTTCACAAGCAAAATGACAAATGAACTTTTAGTCACAAAAAATGACAAACGAATGGCCAAATCCTGAAGAGAAAAATGCAAATGTGACTAATTAGCATACCAGTAATGCGTTTTGAAGGATCAAACACAAGCATTCTTTCTGCAAGATCGATGGCAACCGGGGACATATCTGGAAACTTATGCGAAAAAGGTATCTTTGGAAAACGTGGTAGTTGCTTGACATATTTCAGAGCATTCTCGCTCCTTAGGAATCCAAGATCTGAATCATCTGGAGAACCTAGTAACTGGTATACAAACAAGAACACAACTTCGTTACTAAATCTTGGAATAGCTAATCTAAAGCAAATTGAAGATACATTTGGATCTATCCTTCTGTGAAATTCAACGTGTTAAAGCCCACAGTATCATGCTTACACAATCATGTAGGGTTTTTAATATGAACTATGCCCACACAAAAAGGAAAACCATACGGGATGAGTCAACTTGCCATATCTTACTGAAGGGTATTTTCTTATACAAATTTGTATTAGCAAGAGCTACGTAGCATTGTCCTATTCTATCAAATTTATGCCATCTTACAACTTACTGGTGGTTTTCTCACGGTAAGTAAAACAATTCTATCAACGCATATCACATACGCAATACGTACAGAGAGAGATAAAAGGTACGGGAGGTACCTCTGTTATAAGGACCAGTTGTTGAACATAGTCTTTACCAGGAAACAGTGGTTCTCTTTTAAGAATCTCCATCAATATGCAACCAACTGACCAGATATCTATGGCAGCAGTATATTCAGAACAGTTCAGCAACAATTCGGGGGCCCTATACCAGCGAGTTACAACATATTCTGTCATAAAATCTGACTCTGAGGTAGTTCTTGCAAGCCCAAAGTCGCAGATTTTAAGATCACAATTTGCATTCAGAAGCAAGTTGCTTGGTTTTAAATCACGGTGCAGAACATTTGCAGAATGTATATATTTCAGTCCCCTCAATAACTGATACAGAAAATACTGCCAAGAGAATATGAACAAACGTTTACATAAATACGATTTCAAGAAACCTTCAAAGCATTCTATTCAGAAATATTAGCTTTCCCGTGAGCAAGACATGAATACATCATAATAGCAGGAGCTATTCATAATTGATTTAAATATAGAACACTACATATACAGTCCAGATACTCTGGTTCAGCTCATCTGATGTTCAAACCCAATCATATTGGCACGAAATCGAGTAAAAAAAGGAGAAAAAAAAAGAAGGATACTAAGTAATGCTAAGGGACAACTAGTAAATCTTATTGCATTTTAATTCCAGTGAAGTAATCACATTTGAAAGTGTCCTGGAACCAAAATTTAATGAAACCATGAGTCATGATCTCATGTTCTCATAAACCAAGAGTTCACTCTGTGAATATATATACTTAGAACATTTGCCAGCAGTGGGTGTACAGAAAACCACCTTATTCTGACCATCATAAAAGTTAATAATTTGCTAATTAATACTATTCGTGTTTAAAAACAAAAGCTTTTAGAGATTGTGACGGATGGTAATGCAAAACTTTACACTCGTCAAGTAACATCTTACAGACTTTTGTCATCTTAAGATGTTATATTAAAGTTCAATTATAACACAAACAGCATTGCATAGTTCTACATGTGATCTAAAAACCTAAAACCACCTTATTCTGACCATCATAACAGTGGATGATTTGCCAAGTAATACTATTCATGTAAAAAAACAAAAGCTTTTAGGGATCGTGACGGATGGTAATGCAAAATGTTACACTCGTCATGTTGCATCTTACAGACTTTTATCATTTTTACATGCTACATTAAAGTTCAATTATGACACAATCAGCATTTCATAGTTCTATATGTGATCTGGAAGCATCTTCTGGAACAGCTTGAAGAAGCAGCTCCTCATATAAAGGATATCTAAACCATAAATAAAGTCCCGTGATAGAATCTATATACATTGATATGTTCATGCAGATATCAATGAGTACAATTCAAATGACACGCATAAAAATATGTAACTCGATCCAATACTGTTTGGAGATGCATGGTACATAGTAACAAGTAATGGTTTAGCTACACAGTAGGGCTAAATTTGTCAAAGCAAATATCCGTGTGCTAAAAGCATAACCCTAAATCCATATTTACAGCAAGTTGCAGAGAAAAAGGAACAAAATTAAAACTACCTGACAATGGTCATCAGTCAACACTTGAGAAGAGCGTATAATTTGATGTAAATCGGTATCCATCAGTTCATATCCAATATACACATCATTGAAATTTTCTTTTTCTGGTGGCCGAATAATGTCTTTAATTTTAATTATCTGCAGAATAGCAATTCATTAGTCATCATAAACACAAAAAAAAACCAGACAAGCATCCAAAGAGGAGGTCTGGCATACACTCTTCATGTTATTCTTGCTTGCACTTTTCGAAATTATCATTGACCAAGAATCAAATGTACAAATTAATCTGAAAATCAACATGAATTGTAGAACTTTACAGTAACATCTTTTGCAGAGAACACAAAGAATATATGTAGATACATGCAGAAAAAGGACATATGGAAATAAATCAGAATTACATTCTCATGGTCCATGTGGCAAAGGAGTTTGATTTCCCGCAGAGTCCTTTTAGCATCAATCCTGTTATCAAATGCATCCCCAATTTTCTTGATTGCAACCTCATCCTTAGTCTCCGAATTAGTTGCACAGCTGCGTGGAAAAATGAATTGAGACACATTCACTCGCAGGTATAAGCAAAATAAAGTGAGTATATATGTATTATGGGAGCATAACAAGGATTTCCAATTATTGATGTCACTGAAAAAGGGCAAAGACATTTTGATAGTCAACTCAGGACATACCACCTTGTAAATAATCAGCTCTATATGCTTGCAACGGAAATCCAAGGGTACCAAACTCATTAATAAAAGTTTAGTAATGACACACGTACCAACAATCAAGTGCATAAAATACACAAATTATTGTGGCAAAATCTTGTGTATTGACTTTCTTCTTCTTAAAAATAGTACCATGGCACAAGATGCTGCTATGTTGGTACACTTTCATTACATGATTGTTGATACGCAGAGAACAAAGATATATGGTAGGGGGATAGAGCACCACCCCATAATTTTAAAAATTAACCCAATAAGCTACATTTTAGCATAATTTATTTAATATGTGGTTTTAGCCTCTGCAAAATCGAGATATAGCCCCCTTATTTTCTAAAACATCCGGTCCCCCCATTTTCAATTTCAAGCTCCGCTTGTATTGATACGTGAATCATTTTCCATAAAACATTATCATATGACACACATGTTTGTTAGGGTGAAATAAATCACAAAGGGCCCACGATGCATTCGCAATTAAAACAGGATTCGATCTCTCCCACTTATTATTCAATCGTAACCTAATTTTCTTTCCCAGCAGTCAAACCCGGAACTAAATCCAAGAATTGCATAAAGGGGGGAGTACAAATCAGGCATAGATACACAGAGAACAAACAACACAGATATGCACACATATGTGTGTGTGTGTGTAGAGAGAGAGAGAGAGAGAGAGAGATGGAAGAAGAGGAGGTACCAGACGATGCCATAAGCACCGCGGCCGACGGGTTTGACTGGAGGAATGTACTTGGAAGAGAGAAGGAAGAGGTTGCCGAGGATGTTATACTGTATGTAGCGTCCACCGTATACAGGTACACCGCTTTTCACTTCGATACCTGCCTCGACTATAGCTGGATCGTTCTCCATTTATCAGCTTTTCAAAAAAGATAGGAATCAGAGACTCTCTCTCTCTCTCTCTCTCTCTCTCTCTCTGGAGAGAGAGGGTGGATTTTATTTTAGTGAGAGAAAAAACAGAAGGGAGTAAAGTGAGGAAGGAGGAAAAGAACAGCTAGAAAGGAGATATGGGCGCTGTTTCTGTGTAGATTCTGACTTTGAAATTTGAATGCTATCACAAGCTCAACTTATTTTAGAAATTTATTTATACATGTACTCTATTTCTAGTATTTTAGTCTGATAACGTTGTCCATTTACTGAATATTCCAAGCTTCCATTTTAATAGCTTATATATATATTTTTTTAATTCGCTACATTAAATAGTTGATACTCTAATTTAGAAAAATAGTTGAAAATTTATCATACTAAAATATTTTTATTTATTATAATTATTTTATTCATATTAATTGTACAAAATTAATAGTATTAATAAAGAGTATAACAAAAAATATAATAATAATATTTTTAATTTGAATAATATTAATTAATTTTTATTATTCAAGTGGAGTGAGGGAGTATGAAGTTAAATATATATATATATTTAATTATTTTTATTTAATTTATTTTTATTATTTAAATATTCACACATCACGTCACACTTAATTATGGGAAAATTTGAAAACTAATAATAATTTAATGCAAAAATAATTCATTTATCGATGTTCATTTAATAAGTTGGGTTTTCAATGTATAACTAAAATTTGGGACGGATTTAAGATTTATAGCTAAGAAACATCATGCCTAATTATTCTATATAAATGCTGATTTTTTTTTGGAGAACTGATACGTGCATATTTGTGAATATAATGCATATAACAAAGTATAAGGATTGATGCTGTAATTAAGTCAAAATTACTCGTCACACATGCTTATTATCAAGAAAGTCAGAGACCGACAAGGTAAATATTGTTTGACAGCTGTACATGTACTGTACACTATAAAACCTGTCATATGTCAGCTAAAAAGACAGGTAAAAAGTTATTTTCTCTACATTTAATCATTTCCCAAATTATTTAATACATTGTCGGAACCCTTTCTTACGTAAGTATCGGAGAGTTAGCGGACAACCCCCTATCCGCACTTTCAAGTTCTAAAGTAGATTCTAAAAGCATTTGGGGAGCCTGCATCTTGTTCATATCACCAGACAGATATCATCGGGGAGCATGTATCCGAACCATATCCAGGTACACATACTTCAACTGACGCCGTCTATGGGAACTTCTAGCAACTGAAAATTTGAAGTTCTCGAACCCACCCTTATCTAAAAATATGTCAAGATCCCCTGATGTTCCGAATTTACCTCCACCAAATGTAACATACGGTGACCGATCCCTCCACTCAAACTTCACTTGAAATTGCCCAACACTTATCCAAATGCCCATCGGTATTTCTTCCCAAAGTCATCTATCCAACCTAATCTTGCCTGAAGTTCAGGCATGCCTTACCCAACAAGTACAAAATAACCCGAGTTCCTCTAACAACCCACCACGGCCTTTGGATTTACAAGCCCTGATCACTTCTATAGTACAAGAACAAATTCAGTTGGCTTTCAGTTCTTCAGGGCTACTAAATAACTTCCTCCTCCCTATACAAGAAAATGTTCCGATGGAAGTTGCATGTACTACTGACAGGGTTCATCCTGAACTAACCCTAGTCGATGGACCATATGCTGAAGAGCCACAAGGCCTTACGAGAGTGGTGTCCAGAGAAGTTCCTCCCATTGTAGGACCTAATGTATGACAAGAAATTGTGCTAGGAGGTTATGCCAAAGCAATAAGGAGATCTCCTTCCCTCAGAATGAATGACGATCGAAGAAGAAGGACTCATATTCCTCAGACATCAGGACATAGAACCACTGGTTCCTCCATCTCGGGTAATTCCTCTCAATTCACCAGTTTTATTCCCTTTCGGGATGATGATCCCGATTACGATTATGAGGATGAAGAAGAATATTTCCTAAAGCATATGTCGGGGGTCCCTTGAGAATCAGATCAGATACCCCATTTTTGAACCTGAAGTGGCTTACTAAACGAGACTCAGCAAGTGCCTAGCCGAGTCCAACACTCAATGCCAGGGCATGTCCGACCTGAGAGGTCACAACCCCACTCCTTACCGGGATCACAATATATGCTTCCAAATCAACAAACTCAATTGACCTAAAGAAGAAGGAGCCCACCGTCGAAAATCTGTCGATGAGCAGGTTGAACGAGTAATCAATGGGATGATCCGATCTCCTTTGAGCATAGATATACTATCTGAACCAACCCCGCCGAATTACAGCTAACCCTTTTTTCCCATGTACGATGACATCTCAGACCCGAGCATCCATTTGATGCACTATCAGTAAAAAATGTTCGCATAGAGCACTAATGAGAACTTTTTGTGTAAGATGTTCCCTTCCACCTTCAGTGAGATAGCCCTGAAATGGTTAGACCATGAAATTCCTGGGTCAATTGGTACGTAGAGATAGATGATGGAAAGGTTTTTGCGAAGGTTCGCTACTAACTTCAAAACTACCATAGGGCCCGAAGCCCTGATGCAGATAAGGAAGAGCGCTACTGAGAACCTCCACAATTTCACCATCCGCTTTTAAAATGTTTACAACTCTATTGACCGAATACGCTGCCCGAACACATTTGCCCTCTGTTGCATCACTTCCTGCCTCAATCCCCACGATGAAGCCTACATTAAATTCCACTCGAAACCACCAAAATCTATGGATGAACTTTTCCTTTGCTTCGACAAGTATTCAAAGGCCGAAGACGCTAGGCTAAGAACAGTCTCTAGGGAAGGAAAGAAGTTGGTTTCTGAAAAAGAAGTGCATAACGTTAGGCAGGATCGTAGGAGGAGTGAGCGACAAAAGACAGAAAAATAGATGATAGTAAGAAGGAGTACAAACATCGAGAGCCGAGGGACTAGGAGGATCGCGGTGCCCAATTTTGATTCAACAATCCCAACGATGAAATCTTTCATAAAATCAAACGCAATGATTGGGTTACCCCACCCCCACCACTCAAAAGCCATCCTAACGAAGAGACCGACACAAATATTGCCATTATCATCGGGATCATGGCTATACCATAGTCAACTGTAAAAGTTTGCAGAGGCAGCTAGATCTCTGAACTAGCAAAGGGTACGTACACAAATACATCGTCACCCCGACACTCCCACCGCCACCTCTCCACCATCAACTTGCCCCTGCTCTTCCAGAAATTTACACTATACATACGTCCAAACTATGGCTGACAGTACCAAATTCCGAATGAGCTGTCAACCTAAGGAGGCAGTTTCAATAACATGTGAACTCGGTCTCATTTAAAGATCCTCCTGGAGCGAAAAGGCAGAGGGCAGAGCCTTAGCCCATAACCTTCTCCGATAGTGATCTAGAAGATGTCTCCCTACCACCTAATGATGCACTGATAATCACAATTGTTGTTCACCGTTTTGCAATGGTTCATCGGCTATTAGTAGACGGAGGAAGTTCAGTGGATATTCTTTTTACCCACATACTACCTAAATTCAAGATTTTCCTCGCCGAATTGTCTCCAGCACCCGTTTCCTTCATAAGATTCAGTTCCGAGCAAGTGAAGGCTCTGGAAAGACTTTGGCTAAATGTTCAAACTGGCCAAACAGAGACGAAGGTAGAGTTTACAGTGATTGACACCCCGTCACCATATAATGGTATCCTCGGGTGACCCTGACTACACAGCCTCAATACTGTTGCCTCTACCCTACACCAAAAAGTCTGATACCCTATTCCTGGGGGAATTGAAACAATCCAAGGTAGCCAGCATGAATTTCGGCAATTTATAAACGCAAAAATTTGAGGGAAATCTACTATTCAAGTTTGTGCCTCCGCCGAAGTCTATGAAAATGAGTGCAATTATCATACCGAGTTCGTCACTTCTACGACCTTGAAAGCCCCGACCTACAAAGAAAGCCCTTTAACTAAACCCGGCATATGCCCTAATGAAAAAGTAGAGGAAGACCTTATCCAAAGACAAATCCCTGGTGCCGATGATGAACATTATTTTCTTATCGGAGCGGCCCTACCTAAGAATGATACTAAGGAATTATTCCAGTTCCTCTTCAGCAACCAAAATTACTTTGCTTGGACCTAGGCTAAAATGCCAGGTCTAGACCCCTGAATTGCCTGTCACAAGCTCAATATCAATTCCCAGTTCCGACCCATGAGGCAGAGGGTTAGAACTTATAAAAAAAATACCAAAAAGCCATCCAAATAAAAGCACATAAGTTGTTGTTGGCCTTTGCGATCCGGGAAGTTTTTTTTACCCTGAATGACTAGCAAATGTTGTTGTGGTACCTAAGAAGAATGGTAAATGGTGGGTATGCGTCGATTATACTGATTTGAATAAAGCTTGCCCCAAAGATCCATTCCCTATGCCCAAGATTGATCAATTGGTGGATGCATCGGCCACAACTTAGCGTTTGAGTTTCTTGGATGCTTATTCCAGATACCATCAAATCCTGATGCATCACCCAGATCAGGAAGCTACTTCTTTTAGGGGGGCTCTCGGGGAACTAATGTTACAATGTTATGCCCTTCGGTTTAAAGAACACTAAAGCTACCTACCAAAGAGCAATCACTCGTATTTGTGCCCCATATTTGGTCAAAACCATGGGTGTCTATATCGATGATATGGTGGTCATGAGTCGGGAGCAGGGCGACCACATCACTGATTTTAAGGAAGTATTCGATACTTTGCGGAAATACAGGCTTAAATTAAACGCTTCGAAGTGCGCCTTCGGAGTTAGGGCCGAAAAATTCTTGGGCTTTATTGTGGGCTTTATTGTTCGCCATCGAGATATAGAGGCCAACCCCGCTCAAATACAAGCCATCATTAATTTACAACCACCAGAACAGATGAAAGAGGTTTAGAAACTAGCAGGGATGGTAGCTGCATTGAATAGGTTTATCAGCAGGTCGGCCGATAAATGTAGGGTGTTCTCCATGAAAGGAGGTCGAAAATTTGAATGGACAGACCAATACCAGAAGGCCTTCGAAACCTTGAAGCTCTATCTGAATGAAGCCCCCAAATTAACGATCCCGTGAGAGGGTAATACTCTGGTCTTATATCTTGCTATTTCTGAACATGTGGTAAATGCGGCCCTTTTCAGAGAAGAAGGGTCCAACCAACAGCCCATCTATTTTGTGTGCAAAACCCTGATAGTCTCAGAAACCCGGTACCAACCTATGGAGAAATTGGTGTTCTATCTGATTATTACCTCTAGAAAGCTTGCCCAGTACTTCCATTCATACTCGATCATGGTGTACAGAAAGTACCCAATTCAGGCCACCCTGCAAAAGGCAGATCTCTCGGGAAGAATAGCCAAATGGTCCATTAAGCTCAGGGCATATCACATTATTTATAAACCCTGGACTGCACTGCCATAAAAGGGCAAATCCTAGCAGATTTTATCTCAGAGTTTTTTGATGAGCCCACTACTTTGCTTGCAGGTATTGACAACACTCCATGGGAGTTACATGTTGATGGTACTTCCAACAAAAATGGTTCTGGAATCAGTATTGTCATGATCGACCCGAATGGGAACATAGCAGAACGATCAGTACGCCTGGGCTTTCCAGTAACTAATAATGAAGCAAAATATGAAGCAATTATGTATGCTTTAAAGTCGCACGAAATCTTGGAATAATAGGCTCCATGCACACACTGATTCTCAACTGGTAGCCTAACAACTGTCCAGGCAATATCAAACTAAATGCGCTCGAATGGAGATATATTTGAAGCATGTAAGGGAGGCTATAACCGAATTTGAAGAATTCTCCATCCAATAGATCACAAGGGCCCAGAACGTTCATGTTGATGCTCTAGCAATTCTTGTTACCTCTGTGTCTATCAAAGAAGAGCGTAGAATTCTAGTTTACTACTTACCAAACCCAAGTATTGAGCAACAACCACATAATGTATTCTCGGTTCGGGAGAGTGAGCCTTGTTGGATGGATGAAATCATAGACTTTCTCCAAAATTGGATCGTTCCCGATAGTCACAAAGATGCCTTAAGAATACAGAAGAAAGTAGTAAATTTATGATTATTTGAAAATGGCATGCTTTATCGACTTCTCCAGTCCTTACCTCATATGTATTCACCCAAGTGGGGTAGAACCCTTACTGAAGGAGATCCATGAGGGATTTTGCGGAGCCCACACCAGGTGGCGATTTCTAGCACACAAGGCTGTTAGCCAAAACTATTGATGGCCACACATGCAGGCCGATGCCATTGTTTACGTCAAAAAGTGCGATAAGTGTCAGAGATATTCTCCTATCCTCCGCCAGCCAGCCCAGGATATGGCTACCATCGCTGCTGTTTGGCCATTTGCCAATGGGGAATGGATGTCATCAGGCCACTACCTCGGGCT
>MKEJ01103259.1:0-11024 GCA_001753735.1 Embelia ribes | reverse complement strand
TCGAATCTCGGCTTCACGAGCCCTTGTAAGCCTACCATCCACATCATCCGCATCTCACCCACCTCGACCTCGAGCCATGAAGATCACAATGGAGTTCTCGACCATCACATGCGAATAACAAGTAAAACATTAGTCAATCACACCAATGCTTCACTTAACACACTTTAATGCCCACAACAAATGCACAACAAACCTACACTCTCGAACCACAAATACTCCTACCCCAAAAGCCACCAAGGTTTCCATAATTTGGTGAAGCTCTGATACCAAGCTCTGAATCCACAGGGGGTGTTACACATATATAATATATATATACATACACGAAGTGAAGATTGACGAACAGACTACAAAGACAGAGAGAGATAACGAACCAATGAAAAGCAGCAGCTGGAGGAAGGGAGGCAGGGTTTGTTTGTCAGGGTCTCAAATGAATCAGATTTGACTGTGTTACTGTATAGGATATATATATAATATTAGGGGTAGTTTTGTAATTTTATAGATCGGTTCGGTTTGGTGTGAACCGAACCATTGTACCACAACCCGTTAACCAAATCAATATCCAAATAAATTGAATTTTTTTACCGTTAAAAACCGAACATAACCGATTGATTAATTTTAGAACCGAACCAGGTTCGGTTCGGTTCGGTGGTTCGGTTCACCGAAACTTTGCCCACCCCTAATTTGATTAATTACTCCAAATTAGGGCCCCAAAAGATTGAAAACCCCAATGGACTAGAAGCATTGGATATTAATTTCTACTCATTTAAATAATCATGACTTGTAGTCCTTAGTTGTACGTAATGTGAGATAAATTGTAATGGTGACATATATCTATAGACTCTAACTATCGTACTAAGTGTATTCTTTGATACATTTTCGTCTTAGTGTAAGAAAAGCCTTCCATTTGTAAGCAAGAAAAGCTAGACGAAACCAGCAGGTGAGTAAAATGCCCTACTTTTATCTCATGGATAGTGGTAGTATAGCTGGGCTATTGATCCTGGTGAAGGAGCCCTATCAATTAAGCAACGGTGGCCGAGGTATAACACTAAAATAGACATATATGAAGATGCGGAGTCAATGGCTTAGCTTATTGCTTTGAACCTTCTTCCTTTCCAATGGCTTCGTGGCCGAACAACTTGCCCATATCCTGTTGTTGCTTCTAAGGTTTGAGAATAAGGTGGAAATCCAGGATCTAGCCGCGCTAAATTACTCATCAAAGAGCAGATAAAGAATTAAAGCCGATTTATCAACAAATCACGAAACGCTATGATTCTTATATATAATTTACTAATCTTGTTCAAAAATAAAAAAGTGGGAAAAAATGATTCTCATTAATGTCTTGAGTTACATGATTAAAACTCTAACAAGTAAAGAAATAAACAGAACAGATAAAAAAAAAAAGAACTAACTGGGAAATTAAACCGGTTGGGAATTAAATCTAATGTAGACAATATTTGACTAAGTCACTTTATCTTAAGGTGAACCCTATTCCTATTACTTTTCTCAAAATGAATGTGCAAGGAGAGAAACGGTATCTTTGACAAAAATTTTCTTAGCTAATGAGTCTTCAGCTTTTTTATAACTAGGAAACTAAACCAGCTAAGAAGTAAAGAATCGATTACATTGTCTCAAAAGTAAATTCTATCCCTAGAGTCGATCCTAATCTTCAATTTTACTAGAGTTGAATATCTTCAGTATATTTTACTTTGCCAAAACTGATTCTATATGGTGCACCGTAAAAAAAAAAAAAAAATTCAAGGCAAAAATATAATACTGGTAACAAATAGTGTGGTCCCAATAGAATAACCCTAAATTTATTCTGAAGTTGTTTACGAGATTAGAACATTTTTTTCCCGCAAATACGACCTCTCTTTCTTCTACATTATCTGGTCCATTCCCCAAGCTACTTGCCTCGTGTTGATTTCCAGAGGACTTTTATTAAGGGTTAGTTTTTGACTGAATGTTAAATGAATCAATTTTAATTCGCAACAAATATTTTCCTAAATTGTAATCATGTGTGTAGTTTTATTGTAAGTATTTTTATTATCTAAGAAACATTTATAAATAAAAATGAACAAATAGTCTACATTTTCTATGGATTTGAGCCTCTTATTTGACATAAAAAAAGATTACAATAAAATCACTTTTTTTGTTTGACATTGAAAATTATTTGATATGGTACGATTTTATGTGACATGCAAATAGAAAATCCAGATCACCTTTTCACCTTCTATTATTAGGATTGGTTCTGCAATCATAATTTCACGTCCACAGTGTCAGACTTGAATATATCCTCTAGAAAGACTATGACTTCAAGATAATAATTTTGTAGTTATCAATAATTGAAAAAAATTTACTAGTCATCCGAGTAAAATTTGTTCCCAATTATTAAGAAAGTTATAATTTATTTTGGATCGATGCATAATTTACTAGGGTTTATTTAAAGTTACTACCGGGTGTTTTCAATGAGTTACTCATTTTTGTAAAACTTATTTCTCATTGTTGTAATAATTTTCTAATCGTTATAAATATTTATTTTCATTTATCAAAGCTTACTAATTAGTTTTATTTTAAGTAAATTGATATTCCTAAAAATAAAAAATAGTGAATTCATAACATGTGTTAGTAGTTTTCAAAATTGGCATAATAAATTATGGTATCTATCAATACTAGATTAATTTCCATTTTTGTATCATTGCTTTTCCCCTAATTACGGGTATGAAAATAACACCCACGCTTGTGGAATACTAGTGGCAATTAATTTTCTCAAAACACAATAATGTAGCAATTATTTGTTTGGTACTTTTTCTTCCCCAAGTATTTAATTGTGGGTACATAATTTAGAAAATTATTGGATTGAACCACGAGTTAAGAATACTATAGACTATAGTCGGCACCGGCCATTATACGTACGGTTAGAGAGAGAGAGAGAGTTGAAAGTGACACGTCATCAGTCAAAGGAGCCAAGATACGAATACAATAAATAATTCACATGCCTGTTTCTGCATGAAAAATTATTATCCTTTCTAGGTCATATAGGGTTTGTGACCATTTACAGAAGACTTGTTTTGTGAAAATAATAATAATAAAAAAATTGTATGAATTTGTATGTTTAGCTTTTAATTGAGATGTTTTTTTTTTAATTTAAAAAACAGCACTTTTAAGGTAGATACATCTATTTCTTTTTCGCTCAATATCTATAACTGAACTAACTAAAGCTAACATATTATGCTATATAGCAGCTTATAAAATTGGGAATATATCAAGGGATAGATACTTTTACACATATCATCTGAGCCGTTATATCTATATTGATTCATCAATTGAAGTGATTTGAATTAATCTAACTATTGAATTAATATAGATATAACAATTAAGATCATCCGCATGAAAAATTATGCAAAAATATGTGTCAATTAATCTGCTTTATGATGGAATTTTTTTTCCGATGAGTTTAAATATAGGGAAGGACCCACATAAGAAAAAGGGCAGCATAGACCAATTAATTACATTATTTTTAAATATAGATCGTCATAGTTGAACTTTCATTGGATAAAAGTGTACTCGTCTGTGTGCTATAAGTTAATTACGATAAAGTCTAATGACATTATATAGGAGTAGGACTATACTAATCTACTATCATTGATGTATTTTTACCAGTCAAAGTAGGCAGTCCATGCTGAGATTGTGTAGCATGACAATATTTAGCAACATTCCCATACTTTTGGCGAGGAGTATACATATGTATTTTATAGGGCTCTACCTTTTCTTGTGTATAATAATATACTCTCATTCTCTACTTTGCAACATTATATGGTAATATAATTAATGTAAAATTCTGATAGCACCCTGGATTAGTTTATTGGCATTGAATAGCTGAATAATCTTTTGCGTCCTTAATTATCAAGTCTCATATAATCTTTATATTTCCCATCTATGCTACTATTTTGAATAGCTTCTCTAATATTTTGTAAGGTTTAATTAACAATAAATTATTATGTATTTGAGGATTTTAAAGAGAGAAAACCCAAGCTAGTGAGGTGTGAAGCGTAAATTCCGAGAGATTGTTATTGGTTGGATAATCTCACGATAAATTTCTCTGCAACACTTAAAAACATCATACGATAAATAATAACAATGATAAGAACTACTATTAAACAAGATTTTTAATGTGACTGGTTTGACAATTAACTGTTATAAATTTTGCCAGGACATTAATTTTACAACCTATTACCTTTCATTTTACTTTATAGCTAGTTAAGGTATATCAAAATTTTGCTTATAATACAATCTCAGTGTAAAATATGTCTAAGTTATGATGTTTGTTATTTACAAAAAACTCTATTAACACAATCAAACCCAACTTTTCTTGTTCTCTTTATTGAGAAAAGTTTCCGTTCTCCCTTGTAATATATGTGTTATGTACTTCTATGCCCCATCTGTCTTATCTCGTTCGGCTTGCATGCATAAATAGTTTTAGAACCCCACGGTGCACGAATAACTGCCTAGTTATTTAAATTACAAAGCAATATGTTTGGTATCTAATTTTTGCATATAACTCGTCATTCATTGTTAAGAAATGCAAAAAATGTATTATGAATTTAATTTATGCTAAATTGTCCCAAAAGTTAGTTAGGAGGTTAATTATCAAGAGGTTTGAAAAGAAAATATTGGGTCCTTTTTGGCTATAGACATTGGAACTGTTTGCAATTTTGTTTATTTGAAAAAGTTTCAAAATAAAGAAATAAACTTTTGTGTATATATTTTTACAAATTACTCAAAAGTTTTATGTACTTGTGACACATAGTTGTATATATGCCTTCTTTCCATAAACAACTCAATTTTAATATACTTGTTAGCTTAAGTCTCAATCTTTCATATACTTTTTTGTAATTTGTTGCCACCTATAGTAACACTTATTGCTTTTCCTGTAAATGAAATTGCAGATATAAAGTCATCATGGTTGACATTTGAAAAACAAGAGAAAGAAGTTTATTTTGGTACTTAAACCTTTTACAAAAGCTAATACTCCTTTTCTTCATAAAATATTTCAAAAATCTCCTTACATTTATGAACCAAATCTTTTTTTAGTCATATACAAAATCTATAATAAATTTATAAGAAACTAGTTTACATAATATTTTTTAATAAAATAATTTATTAATTTTTGCAAACTAGTGTAATGATATTTATTAATTTGGCTAACACCATTTAAAACGGTTCATTATTCTCTTGACAGATGTGACTTCCATGAGAAATGCTACAAATAACATGGTAGGATCATGGAGTTGCATGAGAACACTAATACATTCGCGTGGGGAGGCTCAGTAGCTTTAAGAGAATAATCCCACGACTACAATATCCTCACAGAATCTTTATTTTGTAATAATTATTTGATTTCTGTCATGTTTTATTTTTCAAACTTGTTTTACAGCTTGCAGCTAGTAATATATATGTATGATTGTATTCTGTAAAAAAAATTTAAAATGATTATCTGTGATAGTCGAAGTGTATATGTATATAAATAATTTTTATTCTTAATGTTTATGGTGGAAGTATAAGATTGATGCTAATGGTCTGAAAACTTTACACTTCAATAGAGATTTATCTTAGTTCTGTATTATAAAATTTACACTGCTATATTATCTTGGTTACAAGGGAAAAAAAAACAATAAGAACTGATTAAAAGAGAAGGCAATGATCGAATGTGAATTTACGTGTGCCCTAGATTGGGCTGCGTACTTGCAGCATGGCATATGCAAGTGCATGAATAAGTTCATAATGCATCACGGGGGCTGCCCGGCTTGAGTGATCAGCAATCCCAATCCGGCAAATCTTGAACATTTATTTTAATATCGAGATTGAACTTAAATTGATTTTTTTTTTCCAATTTAATTTTATAGGGGGCTATCATTTCAATCTCAACTATACATTAAAAATAAACAGATCAGATGCATCGGCGGATAGGGACTATCCATCGTCCATCAGGCATCCCCTCTCTCTGTGTACATAATTTATAACATAAGGTAATTTAAGAAGAAAATTGGAAAACAAGTGTGTACTTCATCATTGTACTTAATGATTTTTATTTGTTAGTAATTCGGTTTTCATTACGCATAAATAAATTATGTGTGGAATTAGATATGATAAAAATGAATGAATTAGAAGGAAAGAGAAATGTCGTAATAGTATATTTTACTTGTTTTTAACCTTCTTTTTGATAACTATGTAATTGCCGTCGTTATACGTTTGGTCTCCAATTTTCTGAACCATATTTTTATATTGTTTGGCGAGATTACTATTCTAGCTTATTGATTCACATAAATTAGAATCTTAAAGACCGGTACATATAATACTTAATAATGATTTTATTTTATTTTACTTTGTAGATGTAATAATATTAATAAAAAAAAAAAGATATACAATTTTATATATGTATAAGGAGATGGTCGTTGCTGAAGTTGTTTCAATGACAGTATATGCTCTTATGAGGATAAAAGATTAAAGCAATGGCGAAAGGAAAATATACAATGACAAATGGTGCTTCTAATTAATGAGATCCTTTCATTTATCTTTTTTGAAAATTTTATAGCCTTGCGTGATTATTTCATAATAACTCTTTGGGCTTTGCTTATATGAATAAAAAACACAACATGGGATGCCACTTATTATCTATGAAGAAGCTATATTTCGCAAGGAAATTTATTTATATATTTTACATGACTCATGCAAAAAAAAAGTACTTATATTTCTCAATTTTTATTTTATTTTGTTTTTTAATTCTTTTTGAAAAACGTAAACTGTGTCACTAATAAGAAAGTCAACTATTTTTTTCTTGTGTCACTATTCAATAATAAATTTCAATTTTGACATTATGATTGACAAAATATTAACGGTGACTTTGATTCACTATGGTCTTCAAATAAGAAAATAAATATTTAGTATGTCACAGTCTTAAGTTGTAATTAAAATTTTCGGTGTTTCTAAAACTAATTAGAGAAAACATTTTCCTAAATAGTCATAAAAATAATTAATGAAGCTAGCAATTCAACCCTCATTATATTGACTCGTATATAACTCCCATAAACACGTAATATATATAAGGGAGAAAAAAAGATTGAGTATGAATCATTTGAACAATATATACCCTAGACATCAAAACATGAACAATTTCCAAATATGAATTTTATTAAATTAGTTTTTGTTCTTAGTTATCTTGGCACATACGTTTAACAAGAACAATAACAAGGACACCATCTTTTATTTGGTTTTTGAACGGAACAAATTTTTATAACTAGTGGTTGAAAGCTTTAAGACATTTGATGAGAGTATTTTTGGCAAGTTTAAATTTACACGAATTATGTGTGTATTTTAAAAATATTGATTTGAAAAATTTTAGGTCTTGCAGGCAAGTCAATATGATACAGACAATATTGCAAATGGCACGATTTGTACCGTATGCAAAATCTGTGGGGATTGCTCCTCTCGTATGAACTTTGTTACTCTCAATTAGTAACGTCTATCTATCTAACTAATATATAAAAAGTACAAACCAGACAAAATATTTCATACATCTTTTGTTTTTAAGTTTGCCCTTCAACTCGTTTCTTTGTAATAAAATTTATCTAACCCAAAATTATAAATTGATTAATTTTAGCTTGCACATTTTTTAAAGAGATAATACTCTATTTTTAAGGATTTAGATATATAATTAACACATAAAATCTTAAGCAATTTAAAATAAAAATATCAAAATTAAAGAAATTGTAATTTATAATTGCTCACATATCTACAAAATTAACAAAATATTTAAATATCATATTAATTCTCAAAAATAAAAATTAGTATCACGAGTCTATGGAGATACCTCAAAATTTATGTATGATGCATACTTAAAATTCTGATAAATAATAATTACAATACTTATATTTTTATTAAAATTATTAAAAATAATTTCTTACTTTTTGTTCTTATATTAGTATGCAATATGTTATTAAAAAATAAATTTGTGAAACATATGTAAAGCACGTACACGTCTGCTAGTAAAAAAAAATACCATGAGTTAATAATTTCTTTTCATGAAATTAAAATATCATGATTGACTATTCCCAAATATTGCAGAATAAAACACAGAAATATATGAACGTGCAGTATATTAATATCGGTAGTGTACCAGAAATATCGATCTTGAGGATTTTTGTAAATCATGAACATCCCTATTAAATCTCAATTGATCGAGAGTTTATCAAGAGAATTATTTAAATTAACTAAACCAAATTAATTAATTCTAATTTAATACTAATCATAACCAAGATCTCAGGTTTGAGTATGGGAATAAAGAGCGTATAAACTAAAGTATATCTCTAAAAACAACTAATTAAAATAATCCATATTGGTTAATTCCGATAGATTTCTCTTATTCAATCCACACTTATCACAATTATTTTATATAAGATTTACTTATAAATTTAAATTAAGAGTTTATATAATATATTTTACTAAGTGAATTTGACCAATTAATCAGTTAAAATTCCTTAAAGACGACATGAGAGATTAAAAAATTTATAATTATTCCTAAGATTTTCAAATTTTATCACATAGGTAAAAATGTCCAACATCACTTGTAAAATTTCTAAACTCTAATTTGTAAAAATCAATTTCTAAATTATATCACAAGTTTGTCAGGCTAGCAACAGCTAAAAACCAATATTTTAGAAAATAAATTTTACTCTAAAAAAGTTTACTACAAAAGCTAAAGTCTAAAAATATTCATAAAATCAATTCGGCATAGTTTTATTTAACCAAGTTCCTAGATTGCACCTACCATTCTTAACTAGGAGCAAGTCCTAAAAATTTAGCCCAACATATTAAAAGAAAACATAACAATAATATTTAAACCTGATATTAATAAAAATTGCATAGAAATAAAAATCATTTAATCAAAACAATAATTAAAAAGAGCAATAAGAATAGAGAAAAATTAAATTAGATGAACAACTCACAAAATAAATAAATAAAGAACAAAGGAAATTAAGAGAATTTGTTCTCGCCCCAAAAAATTATGGCCTCCACAAAGTTAAAAGTTGGAACAAAAATACAAAAAGATCTAAAAAAATAAAACCGAAAGCTGCTTCCTTTTGAATCTAGAAGTGTCCTCGTATATATGATGAAAGCAATTATTATTTTTCTTTCTTGTACCGTGGCCCATTGATGATTGTGTATTGGCTTTGTATAAATTTTGAAAATTTTCAATTTGTCCCCCAATTTTTCCTTCTATTTATATTTTAATCCCTTGATTAAATATTGAACAATTAAGTTTACTTGAGTTCCAATCACTACAAAAAATTCGTATCCTCACACCTCTAGAGGACTCTATCAAGATTCTCAAAATACTTAACAAAAGTACCTCCATAGATAGTGAAGTCGTCCATAAAAACTATGAGTATCTGCTCCACTATGCCATTGAAAATTCTTATCATGCATCTTTGAAAAATCAAATGTGCATTGCCTAGGCCCAAAGGCATACATCAATAAGAAAATATTCTAAAAGGACATATGAAGGTGGCCTTCTTTTGTTCGTCATATGCTATCTTGATTTGGTTATATCATGAATAACCGTCAAATATGCAATAAAATGTACTACCCGCTACCCCTTGAGGATTTGATCTAAGAATAGTAAAGGAAAATGGTCTTTTCTAATCATCGCATTGAGCCTCTGATAGTCAATGCACATTCTACACCCCATTTGGATACGAGTTGAAATCAACTCATTTTTCTCGTTGGCCACTACTGTGACTTGAATTTCTTAAGCACTACTTGTATTGGGCTCACCGACTTGGAATCTGAATAGCATATATGATTCTCACATCTAAGAGTTTGATTACCTCGCCCTTCACAACCTTTTTCATAATAGCATTTAGCTTTCATTGCTGATGGCACACTAATTTGGCATCATCATTGAGGTACATCCTATGACTAAATTTCAAATGACTTAAATCTTTTAGATCCAATATAGATCATCCTATATGTCACGCCCCGAAATCCGCAACCTCGGGAACATGAAGAAATAAAATAGAACACATATAAACCATCACATCCACATCTCATCTACAACAATCATCTTACCATAAAATAACTAATATAGCCAAAATATGCAACATCAATCTGATACCAGTAATCCACCTGTTTACAATGTGCATCTCAAGTTGAATGATTGACCAAAATAATAATAAAGAATGTATAAATACATTATACACCTCATACAAGAGTTAGAATATACCAATAGTTTCATACACAACCTCCGCTAATTAGAGTGCATTACATCTCCAAAATAAAATACATAAATGAAAGTGCTAACATATGTGGCAAAAATATATGTACAATCCACCCACTGCCTTTACTCATGCTTCGGTCTTGCATCGGTACCTATAATACCATAAATGTATATATGGGCAAAAAACAAAGAACTTAGCCAAGTAACTCTACTATAAAAGAGACTAGGCTATATGTACATGAATGAATAACATCTCCACATATGTATAAATGCTATGAGCATAAATATGAGTATGATGATGCATGTCAATTCCCGTGATCACATACCACATGCCACACATAAACTACATAATTTTGGGACTATAAACACCACGTATAAAATACTAAGATTAGTTAAGCCCCTCTGTAACATAATCAAAGCCTTTATTAATCGTCGTACACTCTTCAGCCAATTAATAATAAAATTCCAGATCTGGTTTCCTTTCTTTCACAGTAAAGTTAAATGACCTCATTGCTTGATTTTTAAAGAACCAGTCCCATTTTGAAAGAACACACACCCACTGTAACGACCCGATTTTTTTTTATAGATTATGTAATGTAATATGTTTGTTTAATATCAATATATGGCACTTTTTTATCTATTTCTAGATTATGAAAAGTATTATGGCATTTTTTTTCTATATATTGTTATAGTTTTTTTTATATATTGGGTTAAGAATTGGTTTGTATATTAAGCCCAATTAAATGATTTT
>MKEJ01103254.1:0-15811 GCA_001753735.1 Embelia ribes | reverse complement strand
TTTATATCTAAATATATATATATATATATAATAAGAAAACGATGCAGTTTTATGTAAGTAATTCGGATTCGGTTCGGGTTCAGGTTTGAGCCTAAATCAGGGTTCGGTTCGGGTTCAGGTTTCTTATAAATAATTTGGGTAATTTGGGTTCAGATAATTCAATACTATTTTCAAGTAATTCGGATTCGGAAATTCAATATTCTTTTCGGGTACTTCAGGTTCAAGAAATTCGGCCCATATGCACAGCCCTAAAGCTGACTAACTGGATAACAAATTTTTGCACTCTCCAATAGGGAAAACCGGGAAAGGCTTAAAAAGAATAATTTGATTAATTGTGTTCATGAGATGGCATAAAATGTAGACATCAAACTTGGGTAAAGCAACTAATTCAGCACGAATTTCAAGAGACACTTCAGAATCAGAGATCAAACCTCTCCCGGGATCAATCTTTCTGCATCTTCTGGAGATACCTCCTTACTCAGTTCTTCGAGTACTGTCCCCAATACTTTTAAGGTCGCAAAAACTCTTTTCCTTTTAACAGTTTTACGCTCCAACCTAATTTTAAGAAACAAGAATCAGCTACAAAGAAAATGCAACTGACCGTTGGCCCTAATCAACAAATTTTTCTCATTCTTAGCAAAAAAAACATAAATAAAATAAAACGAGAAATTTGTTAAAATAACAAAAGTGGTGGAAAGAACTAAACACAAATAAAAGGGGGGAAATAGATATAACAGAACATACAGCCTACTGCCCACAACAGAATGCAAGAAACGGAGCCTTAGTTGCTGACTAACTACTAGACAAAAAGATCAATGCCCCTGATACCTTCTTTAAATCTATTTTTTCCTCCCCACCAAAAGATAATGATACTAGTGGCAGATCCCAAGCCAAATTTGAAGTATGTCACAAAACCATTCCAAAAGTTGTATTCCCTTCATCTTTACAACCAAAATGAATAACAAGCAAAAGGAGGACGTTGTTGCACTACAGAGAATTTAGAAAGTTCAACATTTTCTTTGAAGGAAAATATTCTCCTTTCCCTTTTTTAAGGGCTTAGGGCTGTGATGTTTATCTTTTTATTTGTAGTTGGTCCCTGCTTTAGTGGCTTGTTCGAGGTGACCCCCTTTAGAGGTTTTAGCATTTCACATTCAACATTTAACCCATTTAGGAAACAGAGTGGAAAGGCAAAACACTGCTTCAAGATCTAGATAAATATAGTATAGATTACAAGTTCAGAATCATACTCTCCGAGGTTACCACTGAAAACACCCGACTCTCTCAGCTGCATTTCTTCTTCCCGTAGCTTGTCTACATTATTCTTCTCTCTATATTGCTTATAGAACTCCTGCAAGCGAGTGATGTCCTGGCTCCTGTCTATAGTTCCACCCTCTCTCTTCGCGAGCTTTTGCTGTAAGATCATTCAAGAATAAAGAACCCATGTGGCATACACGAATGATGGCAATAAAACATATAGCAATTCATGGAACTATCATAGAGATGGTTTGAATCAATTCTAAAAATTCAGTTACATAAAGTATCATGAATCTGATTCTGGTGCTCATATCATCAAGTCCAAAATGCAGCTGGAAATACCAAAATGGAGCATGTCAAAAGTTCTTTTGACATCCCACATCAAAAACAATTTCTTAAAAATCCCACATCAAAAACATTGTGTCAAAAATCCCACATTGAAAAAGTATATTCAATCATAAAGATACCATGATACATATACAGAGAGAGTAAAATGGAATTATTAACACTCTACTTTTCATCATATTAATGAACTTCATAAGCCCACATCCTAGGGGCAAAGAGTCCTAACCATGCATGATTCACCACGTAAGACAATTTATTGATAGCATAATTTATTACAAAAGCGGCATAAAATTTTCCCCACATCTTGTGAGTAAGTGTGTGCAGCCCAATGGGCAAAATGATCTACTTGCAATCACCAGATTATAAAAGTATGTAGATTATCAAAGGCGCAAGAAGGTATAATAAAAATTCCAACTGAACTTTACCTTAATAACAGACATTAAACCAGTCTTGAATTGTAACACACCTCTTCCCTCACTATTAGGATCCAAATTTTGGGACAAAGAATAAGCATACTCACATACTGCAAGGGCACAACAAAAGAGCGACAATGTCAAGACAAATTAGAAATCACAATCAAATGCATCAAAAGATCCAGTCAAAAATAAATGAAAATTGAGGTGAAGTTCTTTAAATCAACACAAATACTGCAGCCTAGCACTTTAGCTCGATACCATTTTAAATAGAAACGCATTTGACCGTAACAACTTCCCATGGCATAATTAGCATTTTAAGTATTCAGTGCTACAACCAGAATAAACGTGAACTTCTGATTCCTTGCTTTTCTCACTCAGGATGTAAACAAAATAATCTACAGATGATAAATTGAAAGGATGATCCACAAAGGTACATGTTGAACAAAACATGGCAAACATTGGAGCTCTATCAATCCAACAAAAACGCAAATATCTTAAACACACTTAATGAACAGTATGCCAACATTCAGATCAGATATCTACCACCCCTAATGGAATTATCATATCAGAAAGGAAATGATTATAGAATATTTAAACAGCTACAAAAATTGCAAATTACAGTTCAAACCCAAGTAACCAATATTATTTGACCCATTCTGGATGCACCTCTTGAGCTCTCCCATTGAACACTCCATTCCTCGGTTTGAGATCTTTGAACTAAGGTCCAAAAGCTTAATTTGCAAAAGGAACTGTTAATATCATGGTTGCCTGATCTTTTCAATGAGAAAAGACTACGCAACTATTCAATTGCTTAACCTCGCTGTAAACCCTAGACATACAGTACATCAATAAAATTACTTTCTTTTAATAGGTAGTTTTAATAAGAAAGGAGATCAATAGAACAACAAAGAGCAGTATTGTCAAGTAAATTGAAAATTTGCAAATCCTGTAACCCTCTTTCAAGAAAATCTAAAAGACAAAGAAGATTTCTGATAGTACAGGAGATAAAATGGCTTAAAATGAGCTTATGGTCTACCACACCAGGCCAACTTCTGTCCAGATATTACTTTTGATGTTTTACTTCTTCGAAACAATTATCATGGGCTTTTCTAGAAAAATAAATAACCCAATGAAATAAACCATTAAACAAAGAATTATGAATATTAAGTATGCTTAGATAGAGCAAATTTATTTGTGCAAAAAAAAAAGGTATAAGCAATAACCAAACGAACCAATATCACATGACAGAGATAAAGGAAGATAAATCTAATACACAGCAAACACAAAAGATACACGTATTCATATACCAAACATGGACAGGAGACAAAGAAGATATATGTTAAAAGGAAAGCATCTAGTCAAGCATGAGTATTAATGCCAAGAGAATCTGAAAGTTTTTCCAACACTTGGTCAATTTGAATGGCTTTCACAGTAGGGACATGCAAATACTTAATCAACTTCAACCAAAATAATGGCACAAAGCAATAAGCTTAACAAAGTTCTTCCTTGAATTCTAAGGATGGTAAAAAGTTGGATACACTTGGATTCAGTGGCAGACCCAAGATTCATGGGTAGGGGGTGGGGGAGTACATTTGAGCTATACAAGGGGTTAATGTATGTTTTTTTCAAGGGGATCGCCTAAGAGCTAAATCAAAATTTTTCAAATTTTTTATAGATGGAAGCAATTTGCAATGAAAAATCCTATTTAGTTAAAAACAATGTAATCTGCATATACCAAATTTAATTAATTTATTGTAGCAAATTAATTTTCAGTTTCATAATCTGTGAGGGAGAGAGAGAGAGAGAGGGAGAGAGACGGTTCGGTTAGACTGTGATAGCACGGTGGAGAGGCTTTGATCGGATCCAACTTAAACCAGAAACCAAACCAAACCATAGATTTTGGGTTGGATCTAAATCCAACGAAAGTTATGTTTAACCCAACCCTAAATCAATCCAAACATATTTTAACTTCTATATTTTAACTTTTGATAATTTTCTCAAAACTCTAATGGCGATACCAGGCGATGCCGAGGCTGATCCCAACCCGCACTCGCTTGAGAAATTCAAGCTCTATGAGACCAAAGCGGTGATTCTATTTTTCCAAATTTCTGCTTTTTGTAGATTAATTAATTATTAGAATATTTGAATTTCAGGATTCATGATTGTTTAATTGTGTTTCTCAACTGATTCATGTTTTCTATAGCTGCATTAGTCAATTACATGATGGATTTAGGGCACTCCTGTTCTATGTTATAGAAATTATATTTTAGGCCACTCCCAAACTCCTCCTACGTATTTCTCTTTATTATATAGCCAGTCTCTCTGGATAAAGGAGGAGGATGACAATAGTTTGTGAAGGCCAGTAAAAACTATAGTCAAATGTACACGGATGAACCAAATCTCATCAGAGCACCGAGGTTAATCGTGATTGGACGAGACTTACTAGAATGGGTGACCTTATGAGAAGTTCTTGTGTTGCACCGGGAATAGCGTGTCTTAACGAGAATATTACTAGGATAGGTGACTTCCTAGAAAATTCTCGAGTTGCATGCACCTTTTAGCCGACCTCAAAAACTTGGGGTTACTGCTTGGTTGAAGAATAAGAAGATATTTTAGGGCACTCCACCAGTCACTCTATAATGGCATCTATACTGAATTTTTTTGTCAGGGGTTAAATTTTAAGGGATGCTTACACCTGTATATCTAAACCATTTTACTCACTTGAAAAGGTGAGGGTTTGCTGGAGTGATCTCCTTGAACAAGGACCATTGTACATCCGCAGTACTAATTTTTAGTTTATGGAATCTGGTGTGGGCATTCCCTAAATTCCAGTCTCTATTTTAGACTTGGAACCATGGGGATCAAAACTTAGGGGATGACGATAGATACACGGGTGGTAATGTCCTTTGGTTATGATCTCACTAGTGTATATAACACTATTTAATTGCCGATAAAAGTGGGGATTTGCTATATTGATCCCTTTGAACTTGGGACTATTTTTCATCCTTAGTCTATTTTTAGGTTTAGAGGAAGTGAGGGTTTTCTCCATATTTGAGACTTTTAAGCCTGAGGGATTAAAATTTGAAGGTTGGATTTAGTTATATTGGTGGGAATTGCCTATCATCATCTTTTTTGTTATAAAGTAAGTCCTGGGGGAAAATTGACCATTTTGCAATATGTATTTTTTTATAATGTTATGATGTGGGAAGAAAATTAATTGAAAGTGAATTATGTTTCTCTGTTGGGTTCTTTTTAATACCCAGGAATAGTGAAAAGACTTGAAGTTTGCTATGCACTATTCTTTAACTGTATTACTCAACTGATTTCATGTTTTATGTGGCTGCATTAGTCCATTCTGCATGGAATTTTTGCTCTTAGGGTATTTCCACCAATTTTCTTATTTCCAACTTCTAAGTTTGTAATCTCTCTCTGTCACTCAAAATAGAGGCTGCTATATGGGAAATTTCAAACCAGACACCCTAAACTTAAAAATGGAAAGGAAGATGAACCGTATTCCCCTAGTTCAAGGGGAACACTATAGCACATCCCATATTGTTCTAGGGGATTGAACAGTATTTGGATGCACTGGTGAGAGCTTTCTCTTGGGTTTAATCCTTAAAATTTAGGACATAAAGCCATTTAAGGGCACTGATGTGAGTGCCCCCTATCATCTTCTTGTTTAATTATAGATTAGAAAACTGACCATTTTGTGCTATGTAGTCTTTTCTTATCAGGTAGTGGGATGGGAAGAAAAGTAATTGGCAGTGATATATTTCTACGTCGGGTTCTGCTTGATAATCTAGCATAGGGAAGAAGACTTGAAACTTAGGGTTCAAATTTGTTAAGTTGTATTACCCAATTGATTTCATGTTTGTAGCTGCATTAATCGATTACAAATAGAGTTTTTGCTCTTATCATCTTCTTATTTAGTTATGAAATTAGTGTTGGGGGGAATTTTTACCATTTTAAGCTGTGTTTTTATTATATTATGATATGGGAAAAGATTATTGGTAGTGATATGGTTTCGCTTTAAGGTCTGTTTGATAGTCAGAAATAGTAAAAAGTATTGAAATTTAGGGTTCAAAATTGTTGAACTGTATCACCCAACTGATTCCATGTTTCTAGAGCTGTACTAGTTGATCAATTAATAAAGCTTTCACTCTTATCATCTTCTTGTTTAGTTAAGAAGTTAGTGTTTGGAAAAAAGTTGAACTCCTTTTGCTATTTATTTTTGTCTATGATGTTATGGTAATGGAAAAGATAATTAAAGTCATTTCTTTCTGATTTGGGTTCTGTTTGATATCCAGGAGCAAAAAGACTTGAAAGTTAGGTTCAGAATTGTTTACCTGCATTACCCAACTGATTTCATGTTTTCTCCAGCTGCATTAGTCAATTAGATATTGAGTACTGGCTTCTATTGTCTTCTTGTTCAGTTAAGAAATCAGTGTAAAAAATGACGATTTTATGCTATCTTTTTCCACATAATCTTATGGTATGGGAAATTTTTTTAAAAGTGATATGCTCCTTCTTTGGGTCCTGTTTGATATTCAAAAATAGTGAAAAGAGTTGAATTTTGGAATGAAAATAGTCGATTCATCTTATGTTTTTTCAGCTTTATCAATCCTCAGTGATGAACTATTGGCCCTATTCTCTTTGTAGCAATGTGGGATTTTGTTTATCTAAACAGGAAAGTGAATAGAAGTTGATAATCTTTTTATAGGTAGAAATCTATATCTGTCTTCAATAACGTGCTTATGTTGGTTATTTTATCAAATGATAGTGTGTTGGCCCCTATCATCTCCTTGAAAGTGGATCTATGAAGAGAGATAAAGTTCAGATTGTTGTAAGAAGTTGATAGTTTTATGGTAAAGGTAAAAGGAAAAAAAAAATTTACCCGATATATGGGTTCGTATGAAGGGCTGATATGATATGAAACGTTTGGAATTCATGAGAAACTTGTATTTTATTAGTTTTTAATGTTTTTGTGCTAAAACCGTTGTGACTTCTGTTTTGTGTATGGGTCATCTGTACATTTATGTTATGTACCCCTCTGTATCCGCATTTGATTATTGTGAATATAGGACTGGGCTTGTAATCATGTACTATGATTACTGCTTAGTTGTTTGCATACTCGTTTTGCTTTGATTGATTTTTTTGGCTAATGCAATGGTTTTTTATACAAGTCTGCAACAAGGGAACTGTTTGCTGTTATGTTTGACTTAGTTTCCATAGCTAGTTGAAAGTTTATGGGATCTTTATTAGTTAAAATTTTACAGAGGTTTTACCTGATTGGTAGTGATCGGAATAAGCGATACTTTCGGGTGTTGAAGATCGACCGTTTGGAACCATCCGATCTCAATATTAGTGAAGATCCAGTGGTCTATTCGCCTCAAGAGGTTAAAAGCTTGCTTCAGCGTATTGCTGAAGGCAATCGTGCCACTGGAGGACTAACCTTCGTTGCAAAAGTTTACGGAATCGCTGGTCTGTATCTATTTCTCTTCTTAAGTTATTTGAAATTTGTATCTTTTAAGATGCAGGTTTATCATGTTCTCTATCTTATGCTGTAGGTTGCATTAAGTTTTTGGAGCCATATTATTTGATTCTAGTTACAGAGCGCCGTCAAATTGGTTGTATATGTGGCCATGCTATATATAGCATAGATAAGAGTGAGCTAATTACTGTCCCACATGCTTCGGTTATGACTGATGTCGCACATTCTAAAACGGAGTTGAGGTACTTTCTTCTTGTATAATAAATAGCCCTGCAATGACAGTTTCATTCTAAGGGTAATTTAGTTTATATGGTTCCTTTTTATTCCTTTTTGGTTTAAACAAAGAGTTTGAACTATAGTCAAGAGAAAGAGTCTAAACCATGTATGTTTTGCCTGGCATTTTTCACTCTGCCATTTCAAGTGTCGATGGACACAAAGGTAGATTAGTTTTTGCTTGTGTTGTGAGGTGTTAATCAATCGCTTTTGAATCTCTGTACCTTTTTCCCACTTTTTGCACCATCTTCATTCTGCACCTTAAATTGAACCACCTATTTTGGCATCTATTGTGATGGAATTGTACAACCTGCAGGTACAAGAAGCTTCTTACAAGTGTAGATTTGACGAAGGATTTTTTCTATAGTTACACTTATCCTTTGATGCAAAGTTTACAAAAGAATATGCTATCAATGGGTGAGGAGGGGATGCCGTATGAAAATATTTTTGTGTGGAATGCTTTTCTTACACTGCCAATTCGGTCAAGATGCAAGAATACCATCTGGACAATTGCACTGGTTCATGGTCACTTTAAGCAGGTAATAGTGCAGATAATTTATCATTTTCAACACGCATTGAGTTTAGATATCATTGATGTGGGAAAAAAGTTAAATAGTTAGAGAGAAGACAATTTTACAGCTACAATTTTAACATACCATCTCTCAATTGACAGTCTTTTTTACTAGCAAGGGAAATCGTAGTTGGCATACTCTTCAAATTAACATGTTGCTTGCCTTCTAATCTTAATGGAAATATTGGTTATGAACTTAGACTCTTTGATCGTGGAAATTGATAATGAAAATAAATTGGTTGAAGATGAGGGTGGTTGATCGTATGCATATATACCTATGTTACTGTTACCTATTTTCTTTGTGCTTCAGTGTCTTGAAATTGTCCCCATTCATGGCAGTGTGCTAACTCATTCCAATGATCTTCTGTATGTTGTGAATAGATCAGGTTATCAATATTTGGACGAGACTTCAGTGTTTCTTTGGTTTCTAGGCGATCGCGGCATTTTGCAGGAACTCGGTATGCTTTTGAGCACTTGTCTTGTATACCTTTCCTTGATCTTTGATGCTATAATTTTCCCTTAATGGAAGTTTGTATTTTGATGTTTTTCCAATACTTAAATGTTTGATCAATTTTTTTACTTGTGATGGAACCAGCTATTTGAAAAGGGGAGTCAATGACCGCGGAAGGGTGGCAAATGATGTAGAAACTGAACAAATCGTCCTTGATGAAGAAGCTGGCTCTTGCAAAGGGAGAATGAGTTCTGTGTTGCAAATGCGGGGTTCAATCCCATTATTCTGGTCACAAGAAGCTTCAAGGTTCAGCCCCAAACCAGATATAATCTGTAAGAACATCCATTAAAATTTATTGGTCAAACATTTCAAGTGTACTGGTTTTTCAGCCAGTTTAGTTTTCCACATTTCTCTTTTGATAAAGTAATAATATGTGGTGCTCTTTTCAACTTCTGTTTAGTACAAAGATATGATCCAACATATGAGGCAACCAAACTGCATTTTGAGGATCTGGCAAAGAGATATGGTAACCCAATTATTGTGCTCAATCTTATCAAGGTATGTTCTTGTATATATGTTGAATAGTTTCATCTAAGCTCTTTCAATTTCCCTGCTAGTTTTGTTCCTTCATTGACTGAGTTTAGTCGCTTGGTACATGTAGTCATTATCTGATGAGATGTCATCCAAGATGGGGGCAGTGTTCTTACCTAGTTTAAGTGCGTGCGTGTTTTTTTTTTAATTTTTTTTTTGGGTGTGTTATTTAGTTTAATGTTCTTTTAGTGAGAGCAGGACCTAGAGTTTTTGCTCTCTGTGGCAGAAGTTTACTATATTTTCCAGTGGGGGTAACTTTTATTCAAGACATTAATTTGCCACTCACTTGCAACACCATGTTTGTTTAACTTTTTTGTTTCTCTAATGACTAGTTTTCATGGTTATCATTCTTGGTTGAGTGGTGCCTGACGTCTGTCGGCAATTTCTTATTTTTGGTTGAGAAATTGAGTAACTTGAATTTTTAAATTTTTACTCTAGTATAATATCAGGTAATTTGGTAGAATATTTTAAGCTTCTTTCTTACAAATGCAGACCGTTGAAAAAAGGCCACGAGAAATGATGTTAAGACGTGAGTTTGCCAATGCAGTCGGTTATCTTAACCAGATTTTCCCTGAAGATAATCACCTTGAGTATATCCATTGGGACTTCCATAAGTTTGCGAAGAGGTATGCTTGTGATGCTTATCGTGCAATCAAACTCCCGTTCGTTTAAGCTAACTAGTTTTTCGGTTTCAATTTTGAAGCAATTCTGCCAATGTGTTGGCTGTTTTGGGTCGTGTGGCAAGTGAAGCACTTGATTTGATTGGGTTTTACTATAGCGGGAAGCCTATCGTTGATAAAAGGATTTCCAATCAACTCAGTCGGACGAGCACTGGAAGGTATTACTTCTCTTTGGATCTATATATTGGCACCTTTCTTGCACTCCCAATGTTTAGGCATGATTAGCCATCTGCCCAGAAGATTTAGCTGTAGGGTGTTACGATTACTGAAGATTTGAATGGCATAATAACTTTCATTATGGCGTGTTTTCAGTCCATTTTTTTGTAAGCAATGGCCCAACAAGAGGTGGCTTGTTGCTTACGTTGCATCTGAATATTATAGTTGCTCCATGTTTGGGCTCTTCTGAAATTGATATTAGTGAAGCTTAAAACCCTAATTTGAATACTTTATATATGTAAGGGCTATGCACACCTCCATTATTGGGTTCTTACAGTGGGAATAGTCTCCCTGAAACAGGGGTAAGACTGCGTACATCACATCCACCCTTCCAGATCTCGCAATGCAAGAGCTTTATGTACTGGGTTGTACATATATATATATATAATACTATTTTCAGGGTTTTTTGTTCTTTTTGTTTCTTTGCACTCAATTTAATCACTTCTTCAATCCTCATAGGCTTACCATGCTTATTAAGTATAATTGCACATTACACATTTATATTGTAGAAACAAAGTGAAGGACCCTAAATGACCTCTACTCTTGTAATGTCTTGAAGGTTTTATTATTGGCAGTGGAAGTCCCCTAGATAATTTCAAAAACCTCTTTTTTATTTTAAGGCTATTCCTTCAAAATTTATTAATATTTGTTTTAGTCCTCTTGGGTGCTTTTATATATGCTACCTTGATTTCAAGCATTATCACCAGCTTCAAATTAGTAAAAATAAATGGTTATCTTCTTTTTATCCTTAATTATTACCATCTGTCTCATTGTGGGAATGCAGCAACTCTTTTCGGAAGCCTTTCAAAGTGGTGCAATGGAAGGGTTTTTCAAGCTGATATCTTACTTCCAAACTCAATCAGAGCCTGCATACTGTGGTTTAGCCAGCCTTTCCATGGTTTTGAATGCCCTTGCTATTGATCCCGGAAGAAAATGGAAAGGTGATTGTTATAATTTTTATGATGGCAAATGAGTGGACTTGTCTCTATTTTGAAGGACTGTTGGCAATGCGCGTTTCTTATGATAAATATTTACATCACGTTGGTTTTTTCCTAGTTCTCAATAATGTGCCAATGTGGTTGCAAGTGCCAATTCTATTACTAAATCGGAAAATATGTTGGGGTTTGCTTCATGTCATTGTGTTTTATTGTCATCATGAACTAGGTGCATACATGTGGTTGCCATGAGATTGTTTGCATGCATAACCACCTCCTTTCTGTCAGTGTTCTGTCTCTTTATTAAAATTAGAAAGACAAGAGTTATGGTTGTTAGACTAAGGAATGCTTAATACCAATTTTTAAGGTGGGGAATTCAAACTGCTCGAGTCTGGTGAAGTTTCTAGCAAAAGCCCGGTTTTATCTTTGTACTTACATCCTTATAGATATGTTTGAAGACTTCACATCTTGACGGATATATATACAAACGAGTCCGGCTAAATCAATTTGGATAATATTACTGTGACTTTGTGTTCTGAGCATAAATGTTATTCACTCCATCCAATTTGTTTTGCCCTCTACGAAAAACCCTTTATCAAGTATATAATGTGAGTATTTAAGATTACAAAACACATTAAATAAGGGCAATTTAGTAAAAATATCAAATGTAGTTGAATCTATTTTTGAAAGTGGACAATAATTTTAGACATCCCAAAATAGTAATAGGGACTAGATAAGTTGGATGGAGTGAGTATAACAGTTTCACACTTGAATCCACCAGTTAGTGTTTCAAACCTAACAAAGCATAATCTTTCAACTTAATGAAAAACTGTTATGGTAGGACTACGGTGTTACAAGTTTTTGGACATGTTGAACTTATTTGGTTGTTCTTCTCATCCTTAATTTATGTGGTATTTGCATCTAGAGTGCAGCTTGAATTTAGGTTCCGTGTTATGTGCAAGAACAGGACCTGCTCACTTATTCTAAAAGATGCCACCAATATCCTGTCTTTTGCTGTTCTTCTTGGTCTTTTTTTCCTGCACAGCTTAATTTCTAAATTGGTTGTGTTGTGGTTCACTATGAAGGACCGTGGAGATGGTTTGATGAATCTATGTTGGATTGTTGCGAGCCTTTGGAGAAAGTTAAAGCCGAAGGCATTTCATTTGGGAAGGTTGTATGCTTGGCCCACTGTGCTGGGGCTAAAGTTGATGCTTTTCGCACAAATCAGAGCACACTTGATGATTTTCGTAAATTCATCATTGCTTGTACTGCTAGAGATGATTGTCATGTGATATCATCATATGATAGACGCAAATTTAACCAGGTATTGAGCAAGCTAGCAACATATGTTTATCTGGTTATTGCTCATTCTTTTTGTGGATTTATATGTGCTCCTCATATCTAGCCTTTGATGATATCGCCTCTTCTATAATATATTTTGACATCTATTATGCCTATATATGTGAAAGTGACTCGCATTTCTCAGTTATTGTTCTTGGAAGTAAAAGGAACAAATAGAAGAAGATTGTGAGTTTGACCATGTTTTATAACCCTAGGATCAAGTGCATTACAATTATTATATGAGGTTTTGAATGCCTAAGAAGCTTGCGTCTTATCTAACAGTAGGATCTAACAGTAGGACGTTGTGAGTGATGAGAATATATAAATTAGCAAATTTGAACCTAGCTTTGCTCTTTTTCGCAAATATTTCCCATTTCTGGATTATATTGGACTATTATTGGATTTGCTATTGGGGAAAGAAAATGTACTTTTGCTGAGGCTTCTCTGCATCTAGTCAAGTTCTTTTAATGCGTTCTTACTCGTGGTATGTACATATTAACAAGAGGGAAGGTTCTTCCAATGCATGTGTTTTCTTGGGATATTTAAGAATTTCTACATGACTAAACCTCAAAACTACTCGTGCTTGTGAGATTCCCGAAAAGTAAGGAAGAAGTGGGCTTGCAATTAACTTAGGAGTTTATTTGTTACTAAAATTACTGTCTTCTGACTTGAATGCGCTTTTTTGTTCTATTTGTCCTCTATCAAAAAAATAAAAATTAAAAATGCTACACAAACAATTTACAAAACTGATAAAAATTGATGCAGTAATTGCATTGGAATCATAACAAAGGGTGGTGAATGGTGAACCTCTTTCATTTTCATTAACCATGTAGTTTGGATGCATCGCTTTCTGTAAGCGTTTATGTAAGAAAGTTTTGTTTTGGAATCATTTGGCACGGTTTATTGAGATGCTATCCTCAAGTATGATTGCATATAAGCTGGTTGATTAGGGAGTGAGTTAAAACGAGATATTTCTAGCTTTATGCAGTGAGTTATGTGATATTGTGATTATGTCAGTACCTTGTAATGTACAAATTCTATAATTTTATGGATTAATCTATATTTTTCGCAAGCTTAATAAATGTTCGAATCATTCTATTGTTTATCCAAAACGATAAGTTGGTGATTAAAATTTTCTCCAACTTCCTCCTCCTTTTATGATATTTTCTGAATGTATCTCTCTATTTTCTATTTTAGACTGGAAGTGGCCACTTTTCACCCATTGGTGGTTACCATGCTGGAAAGGATATGGCTCTGATTTTGGATGTTGCTCGTTTTAAATATCCTCCACATTGGGTTCCGGTCACTCTCCTGTGGGAAGCCATGGACACAGTTGATAAAACGAGTGGTCTACACAGAGGGTATGAATTTTGTTTGGCTTTATCTGGGGAAACATATTTCACCATTTTGCGGCCAGTTGACCTTTGGACGGTGACTTATTATGATCTCACTTGTCCCTATGTTAGTAGATATTAAGAGTTTGCTACATGAGTAACTCTGGTATTTGTTCAGTTTTGTTTCATTCTGGAAGAGATTCCAAAAGTTTATTATACATGCTACTACTCTTGACTCTTGCTTGCTTGTTGCTCTTTCACGCTTTACTATTCTCTTCATATATTTTAACCTGCTGTCCTGGTTCCTCCCACTTTATTAGTTTCTTGATTTCTGAGGCCGGTGTATCTGTTACCTTCTTATTAAGTCTAATGTTGTTTACAGTTATGTCAACCTTTTTAAATTTGATGATACTTGTCCAGGTTCATGCTAATTTCCAGGCTTCATAGAGCGCCTGCCCTGCTTTACACCCTGGTATGATTTGATTTGTTAGTTTGGTAATATCTGTCAGCTAATAGTTGTTTTACTTGCACATAATATTTTAAAGATTCTTTTAAAGTTTCTATACGCACATAATAGTTTTAAGATTTTTTCAAGTTATCATGAATAAAGCAATTCTAGGCTTGAAGATATGCAATTTAAGCGAAGGGGAATAAAAGTGATGGGGAATATAAGCTGTAAGGAGAGAAAGAGAGGAGAGAAAGGAATACTCGTTCGTCAAGGATAAATCACTGCTTCATCCTAGATAGAACGACACATTTGTTGATGGGATTTTTTTAATTCATTCTTCTTTTTTCCAAGATAGCATAGCACGACACATTTTCTGGTATAACATAAGTTATAAATCGTTAATCAAAGGTCTGCTTCACTGCATGTATATATGTGGATAAAAATTTTTATTCATTGTTTTTTTTTCTGGAGAGTATGGGACATTTGCTTGTGTTTAAATATATTCGTAATATGATAGTATTAGAATATATTCATAATATGGTAGTATATGATTTAACACATTTATATTAGTATTAGGAAAGATTGGGGAGAATCATGACAGTGATTGATTCTCATTAGTTGTAAATATTCTGCTGTATCACTATACATAGAGATGGAGACAACTCTATTGGGTATGCTCAAAATTACGCAAATATAATATTTACTCTACTTACATGGTATCATAGCACCCTTCCTTGGACTAAACCCTAATTTTTTGTTACCCATTTTGTTTTCGTATCTGACTTGATCATCTGATACAAATTTCCAGTTACCTAGTTTTGGATTGATCTTCGATTGATCAATCAAACCTTGTTAAAATCTTAAATTGACCCTATCGGTTGCCTATCCACCTTTCGGCAACCCCTCGGCTATAAGCTCGACCACCGGCTACTGCCTTACGCGCTGTCACGCACCATAAAATTTTCTGCACAAGATTCACATGCCACAACAGGTTACCACTATATTCCAGTTCAACTCCCTTGAATTCTTTCAATTCCTTGGATTCGCTGCTAGTGACTTCTCTGCCTCACCACCACCATTATCGCCTGACTTCAAGTATCTGTTTCCATCGCCTGAATCTGCGTTGCCACCTCCATTGCCTGACTTTTTTGCCATCGTTAGTAACAGACGTTGCTGTCGGTCATATCTCCTCGCTGCTACTAACTTTTCTACGTTGGTTCCTTTTCTTTATTTATTGTTCAATTTGTGATTTTCTGCGTTGTTCGTATCTCATATTGTTCTTCTTTTGTAATTTTCAGATTTTACAAATAAGCTTCTTAAAATTACAAATTTGTCCACTACCTATTGACAATTTTAGATTTGCTCATTATTATCTGAAAATTTCATATTTGTTTCATATATAAAAAAATATATATATAATAATAATAAAAAAATGATGGCCGATAAAAGTGCTTCCGGATCCATT
>MKEJ01103250.1:45000-60845 GCA_001753735.1 Embelia ribes | reverse complement strand
AACGCGTCTATTTGTATTAAGGGTACTCTTTTTCAGTGCCACAAGGGTAAGTCAAAGAAGAAGAAAGTGAAATACGCTCTCTTTCAGTAGCAGAAGTAGAACCAATTCACCCAGAAAAGCAGGGTCTTAGATCTATCTTGTTCTCTGTCAATCGTGTCGGAATCACAATCGTCATCATGAAACGTCAAATTACATGGTCGTCTTGCTTCGAAATGGATAGACGTTCTCCGCAGTCACCTCGTCTTGTTGCTGGGGTGCGTTCCGTTGGCGTGATTGAGGGCTAAGGCAACTCATTATAAGTGAATTTACCCATTTCAAGCAGTAAATCGTGTACTTTCTGTAGTTCAATAGGTGAATGAACCTAGTAGAATCTGTGAGAATAGGGCGGTAAAGCCCTTAGATTAGTTACATCCGTTCTGTAAATCCTGAAGATTTAGAATCATTCCCTTTCTTCCTACATCGATCTCTAGCCTTGGCTTGCGCCCCCTTCTTTCCTTCATTCCTAACCTAAGGAAGGAATGAATGGAAGAAGGGATTCCGTCCATAGTAGTAAGCGGAGAACATAAATATTATAGGAGTTTTATTGCTTTAGCGTGACCTGCTTTAGGCGTGTTTAGTTATTTTCTTTATTCCGTGTGGGTTGGTGTTCAGCCTATCTACGAGATTGTAAGGTAAAGTACCTTGTTGATGCCCGTCTTCTTGGTCTTCTTGTTCCTTAGGGGCACTTGTTGGTCGTGGTAGACCGAAAGGTCGATCATTGTTCCGATCCTAACAAATACCATGTCTACTCCTCTTTCTTTCTTTCTAGAGTTCCTTCTTTGGTATGTATGTTTGATGTAATTGTGTTCCCTGCTATGTCTTTCTTATTTGTTCTTCGATATGCGGTATCCGATACTCTTTCTCAAGTAGGTATGATATACCCGGTATGCGATGCGAGATGCGCTTTCCTTTCCGAACAGGATATATTGCTTTATATCTCTGTGCTTTCCGTCTTCCCGGCTAGGTAAATAAATCTATCCTTCTTTCCAAGCAGGCGGCAATTGGATTCTATTAATAAGAAAACTAAGGAGGCTAGATTATGTTTCATCTCAGTGTGAATTTCCCTCGATGTCTATAGGCTTACCCTTTCGGATTAGTAACGAAATATACCAATCCGGATGTTGTCGACCCATGCTTTCCATACTTACCCTGACCCAGCCACTTAGCTCTAGCTTCGGCCGATCCCTCGTCATATGCTTAGTCAAAACCACTCTTGCTACGATGCTACTTTTTTTTTAATCACGAGCTGGGCTCGAACCAGCGCTTTCCAGATGCATGGTCCGGATTTCAACCTTTTTGATCGTGACTTTGTTGACCCGGTTCGTCACGCGACAGAGAAAGCAAGGCTAAGAAGACTACATCCGGGGTTTACTTTCGTATCACCGATGGGTCTTTCGCTCCTGTTATTGGTTCAACGGGTGCTGCCAAATGACCGAACCGCTGTAACGTAACGAAGCTGCTTGGAGAACTGGTATACCATTCGTCTATATTACGAGGCGAGCGTTGACCAAAAGAAAGCACTTTTATCGAAGAAAAGGAGATTTCTATTATCCCGGCCCGTTTTTCCCCACTAACAAATTACGTTACGACCACTGAACAAACTTGGTTGACGAACATGGTTTATGCGCCGCTAATGTAGCGGCTTGTCGAGCATTTGACAAACTCACACCATCCATTTCAAATAGAATTTGTCCCCTGGACACACGAGCAATCCAACCCGTAGGATTTCCTTTTCCTCTTCCCATTCTGACTTCTGTAGGTTTCCCGGTAATAGGGAGATCTGCGAGAACTCTTACCCATATCTTACCATTTCTTCGGAATTGTCCGCTCATAGCACGATGGAATTGTCCTATTATAGCCCGACGCGCTGCTTCAATGGCTCGATATGAAAGACGACCAGCTTTACAACTTTTAGTGCCATATCTTCCAAAACCAAGTTGTGTACCGTCCGGTTTGCAACCCCTACTACATCTGCCTTTACGATATTTACTAAATTTCGTACGTTTCGGATATAGCACGTCCCCCTTTTTTTTTACTATATGAAATCCACACTTTGACACCTGAGATTCCATAACGAGTAGATACTTCCGCAGGAGCATAATCCATTTTCTGGTTAAATACATTACGAGATGTTTTTCCATACTTTCCGCATTCAGTTCTAGCTATTTCTGCACCTTCTAATCGACCTGAACAACATATACGGATCCCCTCCACTCCTTTTTTCATTACTAATGGAATATCTTTCACTATTTTACTAAAAATGGAACGAAATGATCTTGTTTTGTTTCTCGGTTGAAAAGAGATGTCTTGAGCAATCGGAGAAGCACTTTGATAAACAGATTTGATCTTGACCGACTCAATTAAGGTATTAGTGTTTGTTCTATTAGACAACAAAGATCGCATTTTTTTAACTTCGTTCAGATAAGAGTTGTACCCGTACGGAATTCTTCTGTTTCTCAGTATGATCTCTATCATCATCTCTATTCCCTTTATCAATTCTCCTATCCCACCTAGGTCTATGAATTTCTCTATCAATTCCATTACCTTATCCTTACCCAGGAGGTTCCAACATTTTCTCCTTAATTGACCTAGGAGTTGTTCCCGGGCATCCTCAAAAAAATTTTTATTATACACCCCAACCCCATCCCTTGGAAAGAAAAAGGTAGCACCGAAGAAAGGAAAGAGCGAGATGGTGGTTTTTGTTGTTCCCGCGAAGCGAAGATCATTCGCTTGGCGAATGAAGTGGGTCAACCTCTTTTTGGCTTCGGCCAAACACTTTTTCTCGCTGGTCAAGCTTTCTACAAAAAAAGCGATGCGAGAACGTATTCTCTTATCTAAGCTTCTTTCCTGTGCATTAGCTCCCCCCATCGTAGATGGTTCAGTCACGCCCAGTGCCACGAAATGATTGAGAACTACGACGGGGTCGAAATGCATTTGGTTCTTTGTATTCAATAAGTATTGCATGACCAAATAATTCAAGGAGGGGCGCACTGCAGGGAGAGTCCTTTTAAGTAGATGATTCGTCGGGCCGTCGGAGCGGGACTTCTTTTGGAAAAAGAACTTGAATAACTTCGTTTTTCTGAAGGAGTCGTCATTTTCTATCAGGAACGCTATGTCATTTACAACCTCGACGTATTTTTGATGCTTGAAGGCCCCGCTTACTTGAAGTGATTTAGAAAGAAGAATCTTTCTCGAGGGTGATCGGTCATGGTATCCATAGCGTTGATTCTTTTTCGGCCAAATCCTGATTTCGTTTTGCTTCTCCCGGTCGTCGAGCCTGATCGACTCGACTCTTTTCCCTGCCCCCCGGCCTCTCACTTCTTTTCGTTCTTCTTCTGTACCGTCGCTTGAATGAAGACACCTGATCGGCCCGACTTCCCCAAATGCCCACCACCGGCCCTTCTCCTTTCCGGGTCTGGATTTTTCGCGTCGTTTCTGTCGTCGTGGTCGACGGGGAAGAAAGAAATGAATGAATGTTCTTTTGGGAAAATGTAGAATAATACACCTACCAAGACGAAAGCCAAAGGTCAGTCTCGTAGGTGGACGTATCGAACCAAAATAAGATCTCAGATTGACATCTTGATACACTGATTTACCATAATAATAAATAGAGTCAATGGTGATTCCGCCGTGGGAAGAGCCGCTTCTTTCTTGCTTGATAGGGGGGCTTTCATTCACCAACGCAGACTAAAAGTGCTCTCCGAACCGTGCTGGATAGTCACCCATCACACGGCTCTCAAACCCAACCTGTGGTCGATCCCAGGGGACTAAGTCAAAACGCTTGATCCTTTGCCCCATACTTTGAGATGCTCCTCCCCGCCGATCAAGCAGCGACGCTGCTCGTGATAGGATAGGCTTAGCTTTAAGCCGCTATCGTTCGGTTCGGATAAGTCAAGTCCCTTCGGTCGGTTCGCTCAGGTGGTCTTCCCTTATCTTCCCTAACGTTCAGAGTTGTTCTGATTTGACAAAAGAGCACCGGCCGAGCGCCCTGAATGAATAATAAATGGACAGCAGAGGGAATCAATGATTCTTATTCGACCGAGTTGAAGCTAGCAACATGTCGATTACACACCGGAGGTTGGTAAGAACTGAGGGACAATGCCCCCTAACCTAAGTGGGCCTACCAGCGAAGCAACTGGTACTTGATCGGGCGCGGGCGGTTTGCTTTCGTACAACGCCCTCGCAGCAGGAAGAGGCAGTTGTCATTTGAAAGGAAAGGCTCTTCTCCTGTTCTACAAATCTACAACTTTTTTTACTGATCGAGACTCCATCCATATCCCTGTGGTTATTCTAAATTTTCCATTCTATCATTTCTTTGACAGCTTAAACTAGGCTCCACTTTAGATAGGTTTTCGGTCTTAATCAAGATAGGTCAAGGGCGCGTCGGAACGGTCGGTAGCTGCTTAGTCTCATCCGAGAGTCTAATCTCTTTGTGCTGCTTTTTTTTTCAAAGAAAAAAAAGAAAGAAGGGGGTCGATTTAGGCTCCTTCCCTTCCACTGCATAGCTGCGCTAGCAGGTACTATGAGCCCTCTGTCCCACGCATCTAACCAGCTCGCGTGGTTCACCGGTTCCACCGAAAACTCTCATTTGTTGAAGCGGAGCATAGTGCGCTTTAGGCGCCGAGCGAGAAACGTCTCTTCTTTCGTTTTGGTTTATTCACTGATCTGAAACTTAGCACTTACTTTCTTATTGATTCCAGGGGCGCCGGCGTTCTTGAATGAAGTCTATCCAAACCGAAGACGCACTTCTCAGATCAGGCTAGGCCTCTCCAGCTGAGCTGGGCGCCGGGGCCCTGGATGCGCTAGCGATTGGCACATAGGGGAGTGGTTGCCCGGGTTTCTCGGCCTGGTATCCTGCACCTCGCGTTCATGATATCTACATTAAACTGTGCCCCGGAGACACGGTCGAAGCACGCCCGCCCAGTGTGCCTCTTTCACGACATGCTCTAGTCCCGGGTGTCTTCCAGTGGTCTTCTAGCCTTAGAAGAAGTCGTGTCCGTCCCGGACATCTGCAACGTCCTCCCACGCCTTTTTTTTTATAATGGAAAAACAGAAGGAAAAGACTGACCCATTCGGTGACTTTCGCGGTCGCCCTCACTGAACCGACTTGAATCTGAACTACGATTCAGATCAAGTCTTACCGAAATTGGATTTCCTTTTCGTGCCATATGCGCTTAGACTTTACTTTTTCCCCCTTTTTCTTCCCAGTCCAATATTTGTTCTCGAAGGTCTACCTCCTTTCGTGCGCCCCTCACCTCCTCCATGAGGATGATCCACTGGATTCATTGCAAGACCACGAAGAATGGGGCGTCTGCCTAACCACCGGCTTTGTCCAGCTTTTCTAAGCTTACGTGCACCATGATTGGAAACCATACCAATAGTAGCTCGGCATCGGGAATCAATGACTTTTTCAACACCCGAAGGTAGCCGCACAAGCCTAAGAGAGAGTGTAGGGGGTGCTGGTTCCTTCATTATTTTAGCATAAATAAGTTCCTGCGGCTCGAGTCAGCTTTGCGCCTTGACCTGGACTGGATGACATTCAATATAATGTACCCATGTTCCTATACGTATATCGTACAATGGTATGAAATTTCGCTATTTGAGAATTTAGATAAAGTATCTCGTATCTAGTTGCAGGGGGGCGCGGCCAAGAAGCAGCCAGCTGACTGCCCCCTTGCACTCGGCCTTTCTTCGCTGTGTGAACAAGGTCTTAGTATGTATGGGCATTCTGGGCAGGTCGCAATAAGTCGCTGGTCGAAGGTTTAGACCAATCGCAATTCATCACCATCTTGCCCGCTTCCAATTGATGACTGGCTATTATATAAGTGTTGACCTAAGCCCCTGTGCTGGGGCTCGGCTCCCGAACCGTACGTGAGTTGCCTCGTACGGCTCTTCCTAAGAACTTGAAGCCCCCTCTCTAAAAAAAAATGCATTTACAAGACAAAAAGACTTTTTCAAAAAGCCTTCGCCCTCCTATTCAACGGGGCTATTAGAGAAGCAGCTTCGTTCCTTGACTTCTTTGCTCAGTCAAGCTTCCTTGTTCCTTAGTGTAGTCTCGTAGTTTAAGACTCCGTTCCTTATAGCCTAGTCTATATCCACAGCTGACGTGACTCCGTACCGACGCCTTTCCCTTTGTAGACGGCTAACTTCGTAACCTTAACGTACTTTCTTTTTTACTGTAGCATAGGCCTTCGTCGGCCTTTCGAATGCCCCCTTCCTTACTTTTCTGAGAAGCCCTTTACGACTATAAAGGACAGGGGGCTGTTCACCTTTGGAAACTTAGCTACTTACTTAAGTACTACTCAATACTAAAGTCAAGGCGAACGGGGCTCCCAGGCCGGGACGTCTAGCAGAATGCTTGGCCTCCTGCGCTGGAAGCGACGCCCGAAGGGTGAGCTTCTGGCGGTTAGCTTCTAGCACTAGATAATAGGCATTAGCCATTCTGAGCTAGAAGGAGACAAGCAAATGAAGGGAGGCATTACGGGCCGACTACACGAAGCAAAGCTTCGTAGACTCGACAAGTCGCTTATAGAATGCCGACTACTAAGTGAGGACCTTCCACTTAGGGAAGGGGGAGGGAAGCAAAACTTAGCGAGCTTTATAAGGCCGACCACTACAGAAGCCGCTGGCGGAGAAAGCTCTTCGAGCTTCCCTTCATTCGTTGCTAAGCCAAGGTCCCAGGTCTCCGAGTCAGCCCGCGCTTTTTCGAAGAATCCTGCACCCATGGGCATACGGCCTGGCAGGCCTTCCCTTTCCGCCGGAGCTTCATGGGCGTTGCCCCGTTCCCCAATCAGATGTTTGGATGTGAGCTATACTCCGCGAGGAGCCAAACGGGCGTATGGCCTTGCCATTTGACCTCTCTTCCCGTGTGACTAGGAATGCTCAGTGACAACCTCTCAATTGTCACCGCCTGGCCTCTCTTGCTACCACGGTAGCACCTAGTGTGGTCAGCACCAATCGTGTTCGGGCAACGAAGCTTACACTCATTCACATTGGTTCATCCTGCTATGCCCTGGGCCTTTTGCTCTTCTAACGTAAAAGGTGGCCGGCCATTCGTCAAGGCCCAGGAATCCGCTGGACATCTCAGCGGCGGGATTGGATACCCGCATCCGATCGAAGTTCCATTTTAGTGCCCCCCGAAAGGAGAGCCCCTTCTAGGTGGGTCGCTTCGCGCAAGACATTGCTTAGGACCAACGGGTCACACGACAGGTGCACGATCGACTTTGCACGTTCCATCCTTCGTCCTTTCGCCTATCGGCTTAGCAGGCAAGCTACCTTGATCCGTCTTCGGCTTCGATTCGTTATGCTCAGCAGCTCCAACAAGCCCGTCAGTCTCTTGCCGCCTAAAATTCTGCCAAGAAAGCGCTGCTTTACGTTTGATCCTATGTGGCCAGAGAATGCTATGCGTTCGCGTTCTCCACTTTCGGATCTCGCAAAGAGAAAACGTGTTTTTTCCTCTTATTTTCTCTCTCATTCGCGGAGCGAAGAAAGCGGGCTTTGCCCCAGCTACCGCTATCCTTGGGAAACCAAAAGAGCTACCGAAGGAAAGGGGTGCAGTCTCTCCCTTGGCCTTTGGAGAGGAGAGGGCAGAGAAGAAAACGTCCTTCGCGCAAGGTTTTTTGCTTCCTGCGCCCTTACTAGTAAAGGGGCTCTTCGACCCAGGAGGCATTCTGGTGGGAAGGCCGACCACTACATAAGCCGCCATCAATCCAGGAGAGAAGGAAGTTTTCTTTCTTTGATCCACCTTCCCGGGCAGGGAAGAGAACGAAAATGGACCGCGGATGGTGGTCGTGGTAGATTCGAGGATGTTAGGCGGTGGAGCGAACTCTTCTATCGTCTTGCATTTCCTCTGGCGGCCTAGCTGCACCCCCTCGATCCATCGTACTAGAGCGATTCGAGAAGAACGATTAGGGTCATATTCTATCCTTTCTACAATGCCCATAGACGAAGTGCTTCGTTTCAGATCAATTCTTCGCTGCAATCGCTTCGATCCACCCCCTCGGTGAAAAACCGTAATACGCCCTGAGCTATTCCTACCAGCAGACTTCCCTGTACGCAAAGTGAATTGTCTAAGTGCTCTCCCCTCTTGGCTTTGTCTCATTCTCGATCTCGTAATCATTCGATTCCGTCCTACTCCTCCTTCTTGTCTGTCGTTCATCGTCGTTGGTCCTTCTTTCACTAATGATCTCACCACCAGCTTGTTGAAGAGGGAAAGATCACTCCGTCATGCAGCCGTGATCTTATATACGATACCCTCAGATCGAATTACTAAGATTGCGGTTGATTTAGCTACCGTTTTAGTCTAGCTCGGGTGTCCCTCTCCCTAAGCGAACCATTCGGTAGACAAAGTTTTCTCTTTAAAAAGTAATATAGATTCTCATCATCATCATCGTCTTGTCCTTTCTTTTTGTGAAAAGGTCTTTGGTATATATGTCACACCTACTGCGCATCGAGCTTGCTGGCAGAAGTCAAGCACTATCCACACCCGCTTACTTTTGGTGGGAAATCGACCATTTCCCCGGTTGCCTTAGACCCTCATAAGTAAACTCCTCTTGCAAAGCAACGTACCGCTGACTGCTTTCGCTTTCACTCTCATTCCATGGGACCTCCTTCAACACATAAGCCGACCCACCTCTGCCATAGCAGCATTCAACCATCTAAGAAAGATGTTATGTTCGGCTGGAGAAGACGTCTACCTCAACTACAAGGGTTCTGTCCCCCCCTCAATCAAATAAGACTTTTCCATCCCACAACGAATTTAAAGATTCTCCTCCCGAAATACATGAAATAGCTTCTGCTTTCTTTCCTTTATTCGTTTTCAAGCCGCTAAGTGCACTAGTTGACTTTCCCTATGAGATTGGCCTTGCTGGGATCACTGAATCTTCTCAATCCCATCGCTGAATGCCTTCGACTGAGACCTATCTGCTTCATTTCCGAGTTTCACTTAGACACAGCCAAAGAGGACCACAAGAAGAATGTTAGCCTACCCGGCCTTGCCGTCATGTTCACTGCTACTGACATATGAGACATCGCTAGCCATCTGTTTTCTCTCATTCAAGCCTGGCAAACAACTCTTTTGTCTGGGCTACGAAATGATATCTCCAGTAAGACACGAGATATCGTTTCGTAGCTTTCTAAGAGAAATTCCCCTTCAGGCAATCAAAGACCAGACGAAGGTCCGAGACCTCTACCTGATGATGTTCCATAGCGGACCTTGTTCCGATGCCCCAATGATGGGCTCTTTGATCCATATTTTCTATAAGGCTCTGTTCTGTAATGCGGGATCTTTGTTCGAAGCCACCAACCACCTTACCTTACGAGCCTTAAGAACAGGCGTTAAATGGTCCTCTAGCACCCTCGATGAAAGTCTAGCCTTCACCCGAGCCCGAGGCTCATCTCTAATTCCCTATCCTTGGCCGTTGTAGCCATTGCACCTTCGTCTTTGGCCTCCTCTTCTTCGTTTGTAGCTTCGGTAAGGTAAGTGATTCCTCCCAGCAAACACAGCCCTTCCCTCCAAAGGCGAACGAAAGAACTGCAGTACCATTTAAAACAAAGAATGGTAGGGCGATAGCCGTTAACCAAAAGAGGACATAGCGATTACATTCCCATAGCCTAAGGGCGGAAGAACAGACAGACGCACAGGAATGAAAGGGATAGCCTAGCCAATAACTTACCTCTCCTTACCAACAGCTAGGAGTGCTGCTACGCTAACTGGCTCTACTAAAGCAGGGAAGAACTAAGGCATTGAAGCACTAGACTGACCCCGCAGGATTAGACCTAACGGAACTCTTCCTGCTTTATTCAACTCAGATAAGCTAGTCTAATTCTCTCGGATCAATCCTCGATCTAGGCCGCATCTCATATAGAGAATAGATTCCCTTTGAATCTCTATCCGTACGTCTTTCAGAAAGAACTGAATCTCATGGAGTTCTAAAGTAACCTACGCTTGCTCGCTCTACTGCCTCTGCTGACCTCACTTGGTTACGCTTTCTTCTTCTCTTCGCGACCTCCGCATTTTCCTTTCTCAAGGCTTCTATTTCCTTGGCCAGAGACTGCCGTATCCGACTCTGTCTGTCTTCCATTGCTAACTTGTCTACCACCTTCACTGCCGTTTTCCACCTTTGTTTAAGCAGCTTTTAATGCGCTTTCTAATCCGCTTCTGTAAAGAAAGGAGAACAGAGAGGCTAAGGCTAACTAACTTACATGATTTCAACTATGCCTGAAAAGTGAACACTCTTCTTGTTCACTGCTAGCTAATATGGAAAGAGAGGTGAGTCAAACTGGGGCTAGGAAGAAAGTACCGAGAACGAAGATTCGACTGAAAGCAGCCGGAATGGAATAACGAATTGAATAGATGTGGATGGAACTGCCTACCTTACCTCTTGATTCGTTAGTGTCCAACATTGGTTAGTCTCGAATGGAATGGATTGAATCGCGAGCGGAGCGAGGCCCATATAAGTGGAGTTACCCAATGATACCTGAAACGGATGGCTAATCTATGGTAAAGATGCCGTCGACACAAGGCGGTTGAACACTTGTGAATCACTCTACTCAGAGGGTCATGAGACTCTAAGGACGAGAACCAGGCGATTATAACAACAGAAAGCACTCTCTTAATAAGAAGATTGGATTTGCCTCCCTTGAATACTCTTCGGGATTAACCAACCAGCCACCTAGGGCTACACGAGAAGATTAAAGCTTCTACCCCCTAGCTTCTATCTGGAGAGCAAACCACCACTATTTCAAATGTTCAGTTGTCTTACTTCTCGCCTATCCCAAATTTCGGGCGGGAAGCAGCCTCAGCCTTCTCAGCAAAATATTAAAGACATTGCCAATGTCATTTCCAAACAAGTAACTGCCCTCTCGGTTCCATCTGCATCTGAATTCAACGGGAATCCTTGGTTATTTGACACTGGGCCAGCAATCACATGCCGGGTACAGCTTCCTTCCCTTAGCTCCTCATCTGAATCGCAAGGTAACCTCATCCTATACACTGCAGACAAGACTCCTCTCCCTGTCACTCGCACCGGGTCTGTCATCATTCGAAGCAGTCCTTCTCGTTCTCTCACCTTGAAGCATTTTTTCCTTGTCTTGGTCAGGACCTTGTTCTCTTTCATTCTTCTGGTTGTTTTGTGTATGACCTAGTGACAGGGAAGGTGATTGGCAGAGGTAGAAAGGTTGGTCGATTGTTCTTTCTCGACTTTTGTGCTTCGCCTTCTCATGTGTCTCTTGCCATTCTTCCCTCTAGGGAAGGAGGCCTAATCCCCAACTACGTTATAAAAGGGGTATTGGCAATCTGCCCAAGATCGTATAAAGCTGCTCTTACTTCGTCCCCTTCGTTGCCTGCTTCAATCAATCGTATTTCTGCTTGTGAAAACGGAAAGGTACTTTACTTTATTAAGGCTGATGGCCGTGCCCTGCCGAGTAAAGGAGAGATTGTCGTACTTATGGGGATCCAAAGTGACTAGCCCTTTCTTCGGTTGAAGCTACTCCTTGGGTCCATCTATCCTGCTAACCTATATCTGCTTGACTGATTGGACTGGTCTACTGCATCACTTCGTACTGAGAGAAAGAAGAGAAACTTCCTTTACTTACCTAGAAGTAAGGATCTTTCATCTAGAATCCCGAGAGACTACTCCTCTATAGTATCGAGATCAAGAATCGCTTTTGTTCTCTCCTGCAACTGAACTCGGAACTAGCTCAAACTAGTCAATCGGCTCATCCTTCCTACCTTTCGCTGATCCCATCTACTAGCTCCTTTTTACTAATGCATGGCAGGGGCACCCGAGGGCTTGCCCTTGCAGAATTGATCTACAACCAACCTTGATTTAGCTTACTTTATGCTATGGGACAAATCCACTAAAGGCAGGGCAAGACTGATTTTCTTCTTTCGGAGATCCTTGCACAAGATTCCTTCCTCTCTCGATTTGAGACTGATTTTATAGGCCCTTATTAGTCGAGCGATTTCATTCCAGTTCCTAAACAAGAAGAAAAGACTCATTCGGCAACCCCTCCTACGGGGTCAACTCCTAAACCTACTCCTAGGACTAAGACAGATGAAAGAGAGAGGAATGAGAGAGATTCTCGGAACCGCTAATCAGACCAAGACTAATGAGATGACTCGAGACATGCCTAGGGACGAAGACAAGGCTAAGTCAAAGGATGTGCCCCAAATGAAAGAAAGACGAATCATAGGACTCATACGGATTCGACAAAGAAGAAAGGCGAAAGGGGGCGGTTACTGCTCAAAAGACAGGGCGTGAATCGTCTACCTCAGCGTACCAAGCCAAGGGCTAGGGCTTTATCCGAACAAGGACTCCCGCGGGGTAGAAGAGAGGGCTTCCACAGAGTCTGTCGTCATGGAAAAAGCATAAAATATTTCCATTCAAAGCGAAATCATTGAAGAAAGATGACCTCGAGATGCTAGAACTGATATAAGAAGCGGGTTACCAGGAAGGAAGTGCTCTGGTTCTCCTCTCGATGAGGAACGAAGCTGCAAGAGCGCCAACGAGTGAGGTATTTGGTTTGACTCCTGGATACGTAACTATCGAATTGAGCTTCGATTTAGGTGCCGCTTACACCGTTCAGTCTGCAACAGGGACAGCGAACTACTCACTCTTACAAGCAAGAAGGGAAGCGGGAGTTGACAATCCTCCCAAGCTATGCTCCCTCAAAAGAGGAAGACAACAACTATGCGAACTAAGCTGCTTCGGATAGCACAGACCATGCTCCAGCTTACTAATGCCTTACAACAAGGGGATACTCTAGCAAAGCGCATCCCTTAACCTATTACTCCCTGACGGTGGGGAACATTAAGCTGCTTTAAAAAGGGCTGAAGCAACAACAAAGGGGAGAGATGGGAAATGTGAGACTAAAGGAGGGATTTTACTCTCTTGCCTTAGTTGACTATTAGATTTTCTTTTATTCTTTTCGCCTTGGAATGCCTATTTACAAGAGGTTGAGTCCTGGGTACCACTTTGAGGAAAGTTATTTATGCTTATTTTCTGTGAATGACAAGCGGTTCCCCTAAGACTTGGATCAATAACAATGGTACAAAGATCATCTAGATGACTACTCAGCAAACTGAGTCCGTCCACCACCCAGTAGGAAGAGTGAGCGGTTCCCTTAAGATTGTAGTGAATGTGGGCGTCGGCATTTCTATTTCTACGGAGCTGGACCAGTATGATGGTACTTTTCTAATAGAGATTGAGCTTCTCTTTCACTTTTGTCTCCTACGGATCAAAGCATGACTGGGTAGCAGACTGAACGAGTGGGAGTGTTTGCTAACCTCTTTCTCTGTAACGTACGTACATGAAAGCAAGTGCAACAGATCCGGATTGAACGTATTGAGAAATTCAGTGGTTAAAAGCCTATAGCTCAGTCTTCGATAGCAGCTCTGTCTGCCTCTGATCCAAAGTGCTATGGATGAATTCTTGGACAAGGCCTTCTTTAGCTTCTATTGCTCGGGCGATAGCAGCAAACTCCAGGCTCGAGAGACCTTCAACAAAGTAGATCCGGCTGCCTTCTTAGCAAGGAATGAGAGAGAGGTCGAAGTCTTTCATTAGAGGCCCTTTCTCCTCTTATGATTTTTCGATCCCAACCTATGTGACACGAGCCAATAAAGTAAATCAGCAGGATCGGGGAAGAGAATTCCCGTTTTCGAGGAACTCAACATCTCTTCGAGCTTGGTCTGGACGAGAGCTGGTTCAGATTCGGGTTCAGAGGTCGGAGGGATGCTGGAGAATTCCATTGGTTTTGGCTTTTCGAACCGGTAAGTTCAATCAAAAAGAGATCGATCGAGGAGACCTTGCATTTGTGGCATAAATTGCTTTTCCACTCCGTCGAGTTCAACAAAACGATAAGGGTGAAGACTTCTTAATCAATAGGCACGCACAGGTGGGAACGAACTTCTTAAATTACAAGGGCTTGGCTTGATGGCTAGTCTGCTGTTTCTGTTGTTCCTATGCCCGTTTTACGTGCTGAGAGAGACGTCGATTCGTCCTATAAGGGGGGATGCCGTGAAAGGCCTCAAACGAGAGATTCTTCGAAAACGAAAAGGAAATGGCAAAAGAATCGATATTCGTACATATCCTCATTTGCTTCTTCATCTACCATCGGTCACGAAATCCGCTCAGAGGAAGCTAAGAAAAGAAGCGACATAGGCAGCAATCGGTGGTGACAACGCACCTTTCCTTACTAGAATCGTTGAGAGCGGGGAGTCAGATCTGAAGGTGGAGGAAAGTCAGGCAAATCTGGCTTCTTTGACGAAGAGTGGGGCAGTGTCATTTGTTTAAGAACTTCACCATCGTGGTTGGGCGGGATCCCAGGCTTTCTTTCAATCCTTATTATTAGGTTAGGCGGAAATCCGATCAATCAGAGTTGCTGTCCGATCGGGAAGGGAAAAAGCCGGGAAAACGCACTCGAAATCCTTAGGACGACCGGGATTGGTTGAAGGTTACGTTCCGCACCAGTCATCTTAATGGCATTGACATGTGCTTCCTTATTCGAATCGGCTAGTGAGCACATAAACTATTAATCCCTTCCTTGCTTGCGCGTAGTTTGACTAGCACAGGGAATGCCTCTGTCATCCTAATTGAGTGAAGTTCCGTTGAGAGCCTTCGTTCCGTTCCCACACGGATTGAGAGTCAAGTCAAGGACTTCGGGGTGAGGTTTCCTTGCTTGAGGATTCTTCCTAGGGTTCGGTCTCATTTATCTTAATTTCAGTGGACTGAATGCAACAAAGCAGAATACGAAGAAAAGCGTCTGAGATGAACAGATAACCAGGGAGGAGAGATCACCGATGGAAGGAAGTAGAGAACCGTGAAACATCAGCACCTGAGAGAGGGGCAGAGGCACAGACGAATGACCAAGCGTGGAACTAGTCCTAGCTTTGAGCCTGACTCCTAGGTTTGACCTGGGACATGGGACAAGGCTGTGCGTTCACAGGGGATGGATGTGGTTGATCCTTTGCCCTTCCCTTTTGGTTGAAGCTTTCCCAAGCCATCTGTCAACAATCAATCCCGAGGTTGGTTACCAGCCGACAGAACTGAGCTCACCATCCGCAGAGGAAGTTATACAACTGATCTTTCCTAACCTTCCTTTCTCGCTTAGCTCTTCTTTCGTCAGATCAGGAAGAACTAGAGAACTGAGTTGTTCCCAGTGATTGGTAATAGTCAAGCAAGGGAAGAAAGCCATAGCCCTACTAGTATAAAGGGGATCGGAAGCTTGAGGCTAAAGCAACCACTTTTTCTTGACTCGCGAATCCAGTCCCAAAAAGATATGAGACAACACGTGCCTTAGCGAACAAGAAGATCACCCCCCTTTTATTGCATCTCTCTCCCATTTCTTCGATCAGAACAGCGGAATTCACCTAACTTGAGAAAGATTGCCAGCCTAGTTAGAGGGGCCGTAAGCAGAAAGCCTCTTTCTTTTCTTCGATTGAAGAATGGGACCTAATCCACCTACGAGTCAGGCTAGACCACAGACCCCTTTCCAAGGTAGAAAGTCGTAGCAGCAGGAGTGAGATCCCCTTTTCATAGAGTGAAAGGATTCGCTTTCGAGCTGGAATGAAAGACTAAATAGAGTAGTAGCCGTAGATGATAAAAAGAAAGAAGGTGCTTTGGCACGCAAAGAACGAAAACCAGTCTTCTTCTCGAGAAAGAATGAAAGCAAGTCTCTCGGATTCCTGAGGGTCATGAAAGGGAATATCGACTGGATAAAGCAAGGCATCTCTTCTTTTTAGTTCTAGGGTTGAGAAGAACGAGAAGCAAAAGATGCTGGCGCCTCATAGTAGGGGGAATAATTCC